>JARKHS020025560.1:0-36650 GCA_030143305.2 Amblyomma americanum | reverse complement strand
TACCTTCGGAAACAGACACATGTGGAGCAAACGGGCAGAGTAGATCTTCCTTTTAAGTTATGTTGAACTACTTACAAATCTAGTGAAATACGCTGGCCGACGTGTGCGCCGTTCAGCAGATAGTATATTAAGTCACCGTCATTGCTACCCTGAGCTGCTTCCGATTACACGGCTTCCTGTAGATTCCAAAAAAAATAAATAAATCATTAACCAGTCGTACAAACACAAACTGCGTGCGGGTGAACTTCGTAAAACAAAACTGTCCACGGAAGTTTACTGACCAGAGCGAATGTGTCAGACAAGAAACGTGGCAGGTGTAAGCACTGCAAGCACCGACAACTCGTACATACTCCCTGTCACCTTGGACGGTTAGTTACAGCAGCACAAACACATCCCAATGCAGCACTGAACACAGCGTTGCGGGTCACAACAGGGAAAAACACCGATGTTTTGTCCTCTGTTTGCTCTTCGGCTTAGAGTTAGGAAACAAAAACGCTGTGCATACGAACAGCTTGCCCTAAGACCGGCACATATTTCACCCTCTGTAAGGAACAATCACGAGCCATAATAATTTGACTGCAGCAGAAAGTGTTAAACAGTTTCTTTTCAATAATAGCCTGCTTTGCAGCCGCTTGTCGTACACTCGCGCACGCCTGCTGTGTACGGTGGCTACGCTACTGACGCGCACACAGGCAAACTAAAAAAACCAAGAAGAGTGCGGTGAGGGGCTAGTTGGTACGACATTATGGGAACAATGAATAACGGGAGAAGAGCCCCGCGAGACAAGCGCAGACTAACAACAAGTTAACTGCACCGACACCTCCTTCTTTCGACAAAAAAGCGCCCGTCTCGCGTGGCTCTTCTCCCTTGTTAAAACAGATACCCAGACAGGGAAGTCAACTAAGGACGGAGTCAGACCTAGGGAGGACTGGGATGGGTTGAACCACAAAAAAAAAAAAAAACAGACTGGGCCGCCGCAGGGTTTACGTGCTTCGGGGTTTACTCTCTTCGCTTCGAGACACTTCGGGTCGAATTATAGTGAACTAGTTCACTGTAGTATAGTGCCTAGAAATATACTAGCTAGTGTGGCAAGCGCGGGCTAGGCGAAGGTCCCGATGTCGATGATTTCCGGCGGCACCCGCTTGGTGCGCTGTTATGCGGGTGGGTGTAGGGTGCCTCGATGCGCGCCCGCTCTCCGCGCATCGAGGCACCCTAAGTGGGTGCATCTGCGTTGAATTCGCGCCGTGGTACGTGCGCTCGGAGGAGCGCGAAGCAAACTTTTTTTTTTTGTATTTAGAGCGCTCTTTTAAAAAAATATTTCGTAATATAAGAACTACGCGAGCTCGTTCACAGTGCGCACATTTTGCAGTACCAAACATAGATCAATTTGTTGACGTATTCTAGCAGTTTGCTTTCGCCCGCAAAAAACACGATACTAACCATGCAACCGTTTTTTTTTTATTTACTAGCTCTCGAGAGCGAAATTATTTCAGAAAGTCTTAAGCCTCTTACCACATAGCCTTCATTTGACCATACTGAAGTGAAAATAAAGAATGACAATAAGGTTAAGCAATAAACTGCACACTGGCTGAAGGAACGTGCGATATGTTCATTGCACTGGAAATTAAAACGTCGAAATCGAGAACATTATGGCAGTGAAATTTAAAGCGCCACCCTCGATTAATTTAAAATACACGCTGATATTTGGAAATTACTTTAAAGGGCTGATTTTGTTGAAGGCGAATAATGAACTTAATATAAACTTCCCCAATCAGAGCCTTTAAAAAAATGCACAAAACTTGCATTGCTTTAGAAAAGCTACTATATTGACATACGTTAAGGTAATAATATTTCCGTTAAAAATCTTGGAACAGCTGTGCTTCACAATGCAGAGCATTAAAAACAAGCATTTTCTTATTTCTTTCTCATGAAGAGCCCAACGCAGAATATTACGACCACGATTTATAATAACTCCACCGATCTCAACAGCTTCCTTATAATTCAACTTGCCCACTTACCAGATAGCGAGATGTTGAAAACTAAAGCTCGATGCCGCACGTGAGAGAGAGAGAGAGACTCTTTAATGAAGAAACAGAGAATTTAGCCGGCGTTTCAATATCGCTGGCATGCTACTCTGCGTAGGGAGGGGAATTTGGGAGATAAAGACTGAAGGAGAGCAGCGTGGAAGAGGTGGAAAAAAAAACGAAGATAAAATGCAGCCATGAAATGGGTACTAAGGATGCAGTGGCGAGTATTGATGTAACCTATGGAATGATGGAGTGCATAGTCCGACGAATGGGCTGACGAAGTTCACTGCAAGAAGAATGCATGAAGGTAACCTGCAAGTGAATTTAGAGCTTATCGAGATGTCCAATGTCTTTTAAATATGTAAAAAGAAAGTTCATTGCAAGTCTCTGTTGCCTGAAGCAGGCTAAGGGGCCTAAAACTTTGTCCATTGTTAGGGGCACTGGGCATAGCTTCTGCATGCAATGTTCATAGTACGCACGCTCGTTAGCATACGCAGGGCACTCAAGCAGGATATGTTCCACAGTTTCTATCGAAGCACAGTTGTCACAATGCGGACTGTTCATTTGTCCAAAACGGTATCGCAGGCCATTTGTATATGCAGCATTCAGACGAAGTCGGTGATAAAGTGCATGTTTCGAGTTGTCGAGGAATTCTGGGTGAGAGTCTTGATCTAAGATGTGGGTCGATTGAGTGAAGAAATTGGCACTGATGTGTCGGCAAACTCCAAAGCCGATACGTTTCTTCGTACGCAAAACTTTTAGCCATTTGGGACGCATCAGATTTCGTGAGAAAACTTCGAATGTATCTCTGATGTTGATGGCCCTTACGGGCCGCTTCATCTGCTTTTTCATTAGCCATAATGCCACAGTGAGCAGGTACCCACTGAAATGTTATGCAGTGGCCTGCGGCAATAGCTAAATGATGGATATACCCAATGTCCAGGGAAACTGGCTGGTGATTCGTTTTCTTCAGCAGGTTGGCCAGGATCTGCAGAGATGCTTTTGAATCGGTGAAGATAACCCAACGGCCGGCGGTTCGGCGCAGGATGTAAGAAACAGCTTCCTTAATGCCGTGAAGCTCAGCTTTTGTAGAGGAGGTCCTCCGCTGCAGCCGGTAAGAAAGGGCATGGCCTGTTGAGGGCACATAAAGGCCACAAGAAGAAGTTTCTTTAGTAGTTGAACCATCGGTGAAGATATGGGTGTGCTGCGTATATTCTTCGATTAAGTAGGCGAGAGTAGCTTGCAGAAGTGCTGCCTGTGGCATGCGGCTCTTTGCATTCACACCTGGAACAGACTTCACCTTTAGAGGAGAGAGTGTCCATGGAGGAAAGGCCAGAGGTAGTAGTTTCTGAGGCTGATTAATAGTAGGAAGGGGCAGGAGCTGCACTGCCTGGCCAAAGCTAGAGTTGCTGTGAGTTAGGTGGACACGGTGTAGGAAGTGCTTCTTCCCTTGCAGGACATGGCGGAGATGGGTACGCATAGTTTCCTGGGCGGCAATTACCTCTAGTGGGAGACATCCTGCCTCCGCTACTGTTCCTGATGCAGAGGAACCCTTTGGGAGGCCAAGACATATTCGCAGGCAGTTGTTCCGTGCGGCATTGAGAGTCTTATTGCTTGATGTAGATAATCTTTGAAGCACTGGTAGACAGTAGCGCAAGGTTCCTTCAACGTAGGCTTTTTCAAGCAGAATCATTGATCGGCAGTTGCTACCCCACCTTGTTCCCGCCATGAACCTGAACACTTGCGATGCTGCAGTAATCCTCGCACGGAGTTTTTTGATCTGAGGTGACCATGACAGATTATAGTCGATTACAACACCCAGGAATCGCTGAGATCGTACATATGGCAGCGATCGTCCGCCTAGGAGCAGCGGATATCGGGTCATCGTTTTTCTTGTAAACGCCATTGCAACACTCTTTTCTGGCGAGAGACGAAGACCTCTGGAAGCCAGGTACATCGAAATGTGCAATAGTGCTCTCTGAAGACGTTGCTGGGTAATATAGCGCGAACGTGACGCGGTCCAGATGCAGATATCATCAGCATAAATTGTTATGCGGACCCCTCGCGGAAGGTGTCTTCTTATGTGAATAAGGACAATATTGAACAGGAGAGGGCTGAGCACCGCTCCCTGTGGTACGCCCCTCTCCACTGCGTGAAAGCGTGTTGGACCGTTTGGAGTGGTAATAAAAATTTGTCGTTCTTTTAAATAATGCCCAGTCCACTTGTATAGCCTTCCTCCAAGGCCAAGACTGCCAAAGGCTGCGAGAATTGCATGGTGAAAGACGGAGTCAAATGCGGCCTTGATGTCTAGGAAAACGGCTGTTGGGATGTACCCAGCATGAAGGTACTCCTCAATTGATGAGACGAGGGCGATGATATTGTCAGTCGCAGACCTGTTTTGACGGAACCCGTTCATTTCTTGGGGGAACTCATTTCGGCTTTCTAGGAACCAAGTTATGCGCTTGCAGATCATGCGCTCCATGAGCTTACCTACGCAGCTCAGTAGGGCAATGGGCCGGAATGATGCGTAGCTTGTTGGCTGCTTACAGGGTTTCAAAACGGGCACGATTTTCGCCAGCTTCCATTCCGTGGGGACCTCACCAGCCATCCAGGAAGAATTGTAATACTCCAGGAGTCGAAGACGGGAGGTGTGGGGTAGCTTTGCAATGGCGTCATAGGTCACCTCATCATGACCCGGAGACGTGTGCCTGTTTGTCTCCGCGATAGCTGTGGATAGTTCTTCCATTGTGAAAGGCAGGTCTAACGCTGGCACTGCCGCCTTTGGGATGCCTGTTTGACCATCTGCGGAGAGTGTCGAATGCCCTGACCCTGCCGACAGCAGCTTGCAGTATTCTTCTGAGACTTCTTTTATAGATTTTTGTTCGTGAAGGGAGAGTGCAGCGAAGGGGTGGAGTTGTTGAAGTGGCGTGCGCATACCTCTAACTATCCGCCAAATATTGGTTACTGGTTTGCGCACATCCAGCGTAGAACAAAAGTCACGCCACTTTTGCCGACTGAGTTTATCCATGTAGCGTCGAATGTGACGTTGTGCCCGTCGGCATGCACGTAGGTCATCGAGGCTTTTTGTGCGCAGAGCTTTCCTTTCAGCTCGCCTGCGTATAGCGCAAAGCCTTTGGAATGTGTCATCATTTGAAGGTAGGTTATCATTTTTAGCTGTAATTTGTGTACTCGCCCTCAGGCAATACGCAATTGTCGATGCTAATTCCTCATTGCGAGTTGCCGCAGTAACTCCTCTGCTTACAGCGTCCTTGTATGCGTCCCAGTCTGTAGATTTTATAAGGAATTTCTTTGGGTTCCTCTGCGCATGGAAAGCCGATATGAGGATTGGGTAATGGTCGCTTCCACGTGTCTCCAAATCAGTGCACCAGCCAAAGTTGTGGGCGAATGAACTTGTGACAAATGTCACGTCGATGCTGCTGGTAGTCGTCGGGCCTCGGAGGTAGGTGATGCTGCCGTCATTTAATGGCTGAACTGAATGCTTGGAGAGAAGTTTTGCAAGCTTGGCACCTCGGGCACATGTATGTGAGCTGCCCCAAATTTCATTATGAGCATTGAAGTCTCCGCAAATAATATGCGGAGAGGGCGTCCTTGCTATCAAGTCTTCAAGTCTCAAAGCATCAAATGGCGTGCCTGGCTCAAGATATACTCCAATCAGAGTGTACTGTTGTCCGGCAATAACTGTGACAGCGCATACGTATTCATTGTCGCTGTGAGGCGGGACATCAACCGGTGAGGCCGGGATATCCTTGCGAAAGCCTATCAGCAATCTGCTGACGTTATCTGGTCGTTGTGAATGATGGAAATAGTATCCATTGAGTCGGAAAGTTTCCTCGACGCGTGATTCACAGATGACTATGAAGGGGAAGCGGTACGCTCGCACGAGCTGTCGGAAATCTGAGAGTTTAGAGCGTAGCCCGCGAGCGTTCCACTGGAAAATGGTGCATGTACGAAAGATGTTGTGGATTGTCAGCTGCGGTGAAGTTCTCGCTGTGGAAGCCATGATTACTGAAGTGTGGTATTACGCCCCTGCGGAGCGTAGGAGACCGACACCAACGGCTCCATTGCAAGGACAGCTTCTACTTCTGGGAGTCTTCCTGACGAGGGGTTTGCACGGATAAGAGCCTTGATGGCTGCAAACAGCATCGGAATCAGTAGGCATGTGACATCTTGTTCAGAGCTTCCGGTTTCCTGCCTGCCGCTGATCTTCTTGTCATGTTGTGGCGCCCTAGGGTCAGAGCAAGCGACGCTGTTTGTCGGGTCTTGTGTAGTGCGTTGCAGTAGCTTTGATGAAGGAGAAGAACCAACGGACTTCCCACGCTTCTTTTTTACCGCATCTGCGTAGGTCTTGTCAGCTGCTCTGCCACGCTGTGTTGACTGATTCTCGGAAAGAGCTGCCGTAGTCGTGAAAACCACGTCGGGGTTAGGTGGTGGTTCATGGCGCTTAGGGGGTTTCCCTTGTGTTTGCTCTGCCGTGCGAGCAACTGTGGCTGCTTTCTTTTTATAACACCCTCCATAGGAAGCAGGGTGTGGGCCACCGCAGTTAGCGCATTTAGGTTGCGCTCTCGAAGTGCATTCTTTGTGCGATGTGGGGGCCAGCACACACTTTGCAGCGCACGGGGCCGTTACAGTGTCTTGATATGTGGCCATGCCTCTGACATTTATAGCACTGAGTTGCTGCTCCGACGTATTCAGTTACAGGGTAACTACAGAACCCCAGCGTTACTCGTTTTGGTAGCGGCGCATCTTTTGCGAATTCCAATATAACTGTGCGACGGCGTACCGCTTTTATCTTTCCACCATCCTCAGGAGTGTAGGCGATTAGCCTCCTTGCTGAGAGGACACCTTGGTCGCGTAGATATTCCTGCAGATCTTCGTCTGTGTAGGTGACAGGTACATCTTGTATTTTGCCATAGCTTGCCATGTAAGAGTATGGGACTCTGGCCTCTACAGCCACTCCAGCCAGCTTAGTTACCGTGAGTAGACGGTTGGCGGCGGGCAGCGTCGATACTGTAACCATCAGGCTCCCATCCTTGTGAATGCGATGGCTGAGGACTTTTTCTTGAGCCGATGCTACAACCGCCGAAGCCACAATGTTGGGGTTGGCTTTCCATAGGCTTCCTCCTTCCTCAGTGGGCCTGAAAACTACAGGAACACCGGTAGCTCTCTTTTTCTTGTACGATACAACTGTAAATGATGCTTGGTCCATGTCCTCTGGATGGTCGGTCAGAGGCTCGTTGCTGGCTTGGTCGTCGCGCAGTCTCTTGTTTGGCGGGGCCTGGTCTGTAGCCGCAACTACAGGGGCCGCTGGACCCGCCGCTGGCGCTGCTGCCATCAGTGCAGCATGGAGTTCAGCTGGCGGTGATGTTCCGTGTCGGCGTTGATACGGCGCACAGCGCCGAGGAGGTCGCTTGACGTGCTTTGGCGGCGGCCAGGGACCCCCAGGTCGTCGCACGTCGAGGACACACGCCAAAAAGACTGGAAAACCTCTGAAGTGAGAAAATAAAGCCGAAAATTACGGACCGGTGTCAGACAGCCGGCCCACTAATCGCCGTCTTCTTCTTCCATGCCGCACGTAAAGACGGAGTGCTTAAACAGTGATACAACTTTTTAGAAGATTGTTTATTCTGGATGGAAATGAGAAACAGGTTAAATTGCTGGCATGCTTTGGGCATGTCAGTCTTTATGCCGCACGTAAAGACTGACATGCCAAAGCATGCCAGCAATTTAACCTGTTTCTCATTTCCATCCAGAATAAACAATCTTCTAAAAAGTTGTATCACTGTTTAAGCACTCCGTCGGATCGAGTCGAGCCACTGGTAATTACGTGCATGAGATCCACGGATATCTGAAAGAATAAAAATATCAAACCAAAAATCTGGTCGCCTCCATTTACTGCACACATGAAACGTGAAGTACGTAATTTATTCACGTACAACAGTGTACAGTATTATATAACAAATCAAGGGCTACATAAAGATGACAAAGTAGAATTATTCATACTTCAGGCTTCTGGCAGTGGCGCAACTTAAGGAGTTTTTGTCGCTGCCTTTGACCTTCTCTTTCCTTGTTCAGGTCCTTAACAAAAAATCTGAACACTAACAAGACAAAACTTTACCACTTCGGACACATTTTCCTTCTCATGGCTAGAGTAGCCAAGCTGCGACAGTGAGAATGAACGTAAGCACTTGGCGAAATCTAGCCTATAGTCTCTTCATGGAGAATATTTCTGCTGAAGAAGGCGGTGAATTCGCCCTCGATTAGCTTGACTGCAGTGGACAGGGCGGAACTAGGGTAAACAAGCCCACCGTTGTCAAAATGAGCCGTGAAGTGAGAACTATTATCCATGTTTGCGTCATTTGGTGTCACGCAAAAGGCAAGATGCACACTGCGGGCATGCGTTTTTTCCGATTGTCTTCCTCGCCACATATCCAGCAGCATAGTAGATCAAGGCAGCGCTACTTTTCCTTTCTACGTACTTGGCATGATCATTTCTGAACAGAACACTATCAATTGCCTGCTCGACTTCATCAACATTTCCATTATAGTCAAATAAATCAATAATGTTCAAAGTGGCGCTGCCTTGGTGCTAGACTGTGATACAGGTACGCTTCACTCAAGAGTGCTTTAATAACATCTGGTGAGCAGTTCGTACCTCTCAGTGGTTTTTCCAGGTTATAAACGGCATTAAGTTAACAGTCACCAGAAACTTTGACACGGTAGGGTGGTCGTTACAACCGGATGACTGCCTTATAATGCCGAAAACGTTTTACAGTTTGTCCTGACTCGAACGCGATGTGAAGAAGTGGTTGTATCCTATACAGTGGAGCTAAGGTAAGATAGCAAGTCTAATGTACTTCTTATCGTAACCCTTAGTCCACAAGCCGTGTTTTCAGTAAGAAATCCGCCCCCAGCTGGTTCTGCATGCCGCTGCCATGCGTCTAGGTAATGTAAAAAATTTTCTAGGAATTTTTCATCTGCAGTATCGCTTGACTATCACACACCGGTCCTGTAGCAATGTCTGTATGCTCGGAATCGGAAGGCTTCTGGAGTTCCTCCGATGCGCCTCCACGAGAGACGCAATGAGAGCCAATTAACCCACGTATCACTGCCGCGTCGACTGCAGAACACAACTCGGGATCCACCAGCTCGACATATCGCTTCCGTTGTTTAGGTGTCGGTCCTTGGTCGCAAATGTTTGGCACCTTCCTTTTCACCGTCTTTTTAGGCACAAGATGAGCTGGGTAATTTTCAAATACTGTAGGGACAGCATCGGGCTTCAGGTGTGGCTTCTCTCGGGCGGGTTCGTTCATGACGCTGTTCACCGTAATCTTAAAAGATATTTCGATACATTCGTTCTCAAAATGTTTTTCGCAAACGACAGCCTTCGGTGTCAGCATTCTGTCTGCCGTCTTGATCTTATTTTCCCATTCAGCAAGCCGTGCTGGGTCCGCCGGTGCAGTGAACAGACACCTTTTCTTCGTTAGACCGATAACCGCTTCGACAGAACGGAACAAAACACGTCCTCTCTTTGCATTACCTCTTAGCCTTTAACATCTCAGGACGTTTTTGCTCACGTTTAGCGTCTTCCAGCTTCACAATCTAAGAAATGATGCCTGTCAAACATTGATTTCACACGCACTAAGCAATCGCGCGAGGCTGCGGCATCGGCGCGACAGCAGACGAGAGGCGCACCCACCCGACCGGCAGCGCCCCTTGCGGCCTCTCCGCGCAGTCATCGCGGCGGGGGCCTCGCCCTCCCGTTAGAAACGCGCGCGCTGCGCACACTAGCCAGTATTATAGTGCCTAGAATATACCGGCTAGTGTGCCGAGCGCCAGCGCTGCGCACATGGAGTGGCTGCGCAATAGGAGCAGGTGGCACCGTTTGCAATGAAAGCCCACCGATGGCGGCAGAGGGCGCTGCTTGTCGGGAGGGTGCTGCCGCAGCAGACGACGCGGTTTTCTCGCTTCGGAAGGCAGCGACCTGGTCTTGTGCGTGCGCGATTAACCTGCTTGTGCACGAAATTTTGTTGACTGAGGTGCAGTGCATGTTGTCTCGTGTGGGTCCTTGCACATGAAAGTCGACGCATCCGCTCCTCCGAGCAGTTCTGTGGTGATTTCGTCGGTTTTGTGCGCGCGTTCTGTGCGTGCGTGTATCCGTTCTGCGTGCTTTCACCGTGTAGTCAAATCATGCACTGAGCTCTCGATTGTTTTTTTCCGGTGTCCATCACTAAACGAGCTACATGTGACTGCACAAAAAAGATGTCAAAGCCAAAGCGACAGTGCAAAGAGAAGACTTGCTTTGTGCCAATGTGTAAAAGCGGTTACCGCTCGAACAAGGAAAGTGTTTCCATGTTTACTGCACCGTCTGATGCTACGCGGCTTGCAGAATGGGAAAGAAACATCAAAAGAGAGGACAGAAGGCTGATGCCAGCTGCTGTGGTTTGCGAGAAACATTTTGAGAGCAGTTGTATCGAGCGCACATTCAGTGTCAGCGTAAATGGTGTTACCAGCGAGCTTCCCCGCGATAAACCGCGTCTGAAACCCGACGCCGTGCCTTCGATATTCACGCATTACCCAGAACACATTCTGCCTAAAGTGTCAGCTAAAAGAAAAACTAGAAATCTGTGCCAGCAAGAGCCTCCAGCAAAGCGTCACAGGCGTGCTGCGTCGGAAGCCTCCGAGTTGTGCTCAGGCATTGATAATGCTGAATCGGTGAGCATGGAAGCATCTGACACCAACAACGGAGCTGCAGTAACTGAAAAGTGCACCACCCCACGCTGTGTTTCTGCAGAAGGAAGCGCTGGCGAAGCGCAAAATGCTGGTGACGAACGACCACGAACAACCAACGATCGTCTGCATCCATTCTCCAACGTCGCTATTCCAGTGACATGGATGAAAGTGCCATCCGTGACAGTCGATTCATTAGCGTACGCCTATTGTGAGGCTGGAAAAAATAACTTCGCTAACCTCTTCATTGAAAATATGGTAGCATTTGCAAAGCCATTACTTGATGGACAATCAGTGGTAGCCACGGTTTACCTCAGGGGAAGGGAAAAGTCAAAACACATCGTCACAACTTGCGAAGAGGCCGAAACTTTGATCAAGGAAGTTGCCTTGACAAATCTTTGTGATGGATGCGGCATAAAGCCGGCCTCAGGAAAGCACACCTCGTACAAAGGCATGATTTTTTCTGAGAAGCGTTCATTATCTGTGAGGTCTGAAGGTGAATCCTGCGCTTTCTGCAAGTACCAAAGGATTCTGGCTCAAAACCAAGCGTGCAGAAAAAAGCAAAGCACAAGTGAAATTGCCAGAAAGTCTGATGAAAAGAAACAGTGCAGGAACATTTCTCGAAGCCTATCAAGAACCAAGAAAAGATTGGCAAATGCAAGGATACAGGTGGCTCACATGAAAGAGCGAAATGAGGCTCTTAGTGAAGAGACATTTAACAGCAAAATTAAATCTCTTCCCTCACAGCAGCAGCTGGTTGTAAAGAGTTGTTTCCTTGCTGCAAGGCGAAAATCACACAAGGGAATGCGATACGATGATGAGTGGATTTTAGAATGTATGTTGATGAGGATGCGAAGCCCGAAGTTGTATGAGCATCTCCGCAGACAGTCTATTATGGTTCTGCCAGGGCGAACTTGCCTGAAAAAGTACCTACAGCGCTTCAAGGGTGGCTTTGGCCTCAGTACAAAGGTCTTCGATGCCCTAAATGAAAAAACAAAGACCATGGATGCTTACAGTCGTCACGGTGGCCTCGTCATTGACGAAATAAAGCTTTCGGAGCACCTAAATGTGAAATCAGCTGGTGAGTATAGCTGCAATGAATTCTTGGACCGTTCTGTGTATACGGCAAAAGCTCTTTGATTCAAACCCCGCAATGCGAAAATACGCATAATTCGAACTGCCGGCGCGGTCCCGGCCAACGCTATGCAAGTCTATGGCGTTGCACGCTCGCTGTTTCGGAAGCTACGGGTCTCGCACCGGTTAATTCGAACGGGCTCCCAAAGGAGGTTGTGTACATACAGTTATCGGTTCGGCAAGCGGTCGTCCAAATAGCCCCCCTCAAAGCTGAATTCTGTGCTGCAGAATCACTCGCGCACCTCTGACTTGCGCTGAACGGCAGGCGTGATGGCGGACGGACGGCCTCATCTACAAGAGCGGACACACTGATAGTTTCGATTTTGCTTTTCTGAAACGTACGCCCAACCGCACTAGCCAGCCAGCCAAACCCAGCTACGCGCCGTTTATAGCGTTGGTTGGCTGTTTCGCTAATCTTCCCTATCCACATTTTTTTCTTGCCGCTTCGGAGCTGCTGAGCAATGCCGTATTCATCGCCCGTGAATCTTCCGCGCTTGCGGCGTGCGATGCACTAGCGGCAGAGCTCCACCGCTAAAAATAATGATTGTTGCGCTGTTCTCATCTAAAATAACAAGCAACTACTGCCAAGTCTTTCACCAAATAAATTTACCGCGATGCAAGCGGTTCTTGTCAGTTTTTTTTTTCGGGGTCATTCGATAGTTCGAACTTAATTTCAGACTATGCGAACATTTTTTCCGGTCTATTGAAGCACGAATCAGCGAGCTTTTACAGTATGAGAAAAATACGATGTTCTGCTAAGCACTACAATATTGCTCGAGCCGTGCAGTGCTCTGGTAATATTCGATCGTCAAGTCTTTTAGCACGTGTTTCTTTTTATGCTGGTTTAGCACCTTTGCCATATTCTGATCTGTGTTGAGAGATGTCTGCGCATAAAACAAGGTGTTTTTCCTGTGCTTTTTTTTACAATTCAGGTGATATTGAAGGCTTTGTTGACCTTGGAGGTCATACACCTGCTGACCAGAAGAATGTGCTGGCAGACCATGGGATGATAGTGCTGTTTCAGCCATTTACTGGTAAACTTTTTTTTTATCTTGGTTACAGTTCGCAACTTTATACGTAAAACGCACGTACATTTGTGAGAGATTACCTTTCCGCAGGAAAATGGACGCAAATCCTCGGTGTTTTTGCCTCAAAGGGCAATGTGAAGGCCCCAACACTGGCGAAAATCATTTTGGAAACCACAGTCCTTGCGGAAAAGGCTGGTCTGTTCGTGGATTGCATAACATGCGACGGCGCCAGCTGGAATAGGAGCATGTGGCGGCTGTTTGGAATACAGGGTAAGGCTGTAATTTCACGCAAAATGCAAGATTGTTTAGAGTGTGCATGGTGCTAGTGCAGATTTCATGTTTCTAAGGTTTAAATATTGTGATGAAGAAACTGATCGCAAGTTGTTTTTTTTTTTTCAAAGGTTCTCCAAGCCACGTTCGGAGCAGCACCAAACACCCAGTGGATCCTAAAAGGCAGCTCTATTTTTTGTCAGATTTTCCACACCTTTTGAAGAATGTGAGAAATGGATTTGTTTGAAAAGGATACCTGACACCAGCTGGGCATGTTCACATTGGTATTGTACTAGCAGCCTTCGAAGCGGATCGAGAAAATGTTACACTGAAAGTTATGCCAAGCCTGACAAATGCACACCTTAAGCCAAACTGCTTTGAAAAAAATGAAAGTGGACATCGCATTTCAGCTCTTCAGCGACCAGGTCATCAAATGACTTTTCAATTATAGAGAACACATTGAAGCCTCACATAGGACCGTGCAGCCGACAGTAGATTTCGTAAAAGAAATGAATCGCCTGATTCGTGTTATGACATCGCGAACAAGCGAGAAGGCACTCAAGCCTGACAGTCCAAATGTGCAATTTCTGAAAGGCTTCCTAGAGTATCTGCAGGAATGGGAGCAAACTGCAAAACCAGCTGGTGGTGGTTTTCTTACAGAAAGCACGTCTGCTGGGCTAAGGGTTACCATCAAGAGTACACTTGGCTTGTTGTCCTACCTGACGTCGACGGTGGGTTTCAAGTATCTTTTAACATCCAGATTAAGCCAGGATAAGCTTGAAAACCTTTTTGGTATAATTAGACAGTCGTCTAGCTGGCTGTAACGACCATCCGACAGTGTCGCAGTTTCTGATGACTGTGAATTTACTCGCATTCTACAACCTGGCAAAGCCACCTAGAGGAGTGAACTGCACCCCAGACGTAATCAAAGCACTGCTGAGCCCAAAGGAGGTGTGTGAAACTACGAGTAAGTTCCTTTCAGACAAAATAGATGACCTTCTTGACCACGGAAACGTCAGTGAAGCTGAAGATGTAGTTCAAGCTGTCGTGTCTAGCAGTGACCATGCATCGTGCATAGAGAAGAAGAGCCACAGTGCTTTGATCTACTACACTACAGGCTACGTGGCAAGAAAGATCATTGCTAAGAACTGTTGTCCACAGTGTGCAGGCTGCCTATGTGTAAGCAAAGCTGAAGCAAGTGCCGACGCCGCTTCGTACTTTACTAGCCATTTTGACAATGGGGGCCTAGTGTACCCCAGCCAGAGCTTGTCAACTGCTGTAAAGGCCATGGAAGATGCCTTTACCGTGTTTTTTAGTAAAAACAAGCTCCATGAAATGAGTTTAGTTGAATTTTCGAGTCAGTTACAGACACTGTCTTTTCCTCAACTTGGCTGCTCAGAGCATGAAAAGGCAGTTTTATCTACCGTTGTAAAGTTTTATGTTCTCTTAAGGTTTCGTTTTTTTTTTGTCAAGGGCCTCAACAAAGAGAGGGAAGCGCAAAGGCAGCGGCATAAGTTTCTAAAACTGCGTCGCTGCCAATAAATGCTTCTCATGTGCACATATGGCCCTGCTTGCTGTACTTCTGTAACATGTCCGCGATTGATATTGCACGCGAATAAAAACGAGTGTTGCACGACTGTGTTTCCTGCGTTATTCACATTGCATGTGTTTACTCGTTCGCAAATGCAGTACGTACACAGCGAGAACACCTAAATATAATCCAATAAAATTAACCGAAGCGTTTCGCCTACTTTATTAGAGAAAATGTTACCGAAAAAGTACTTCATATATATATATAAAGATATCTATGTACAGCACAAGTTTCGTGTTTCGAAACACGAAGTTGTGCTGAATTTCACAGCAGCTTTCGCGCAAGCGACAAGTGCTAAATGTGCAGCTCCTCGACAGAGACTCAAAACAAACCCTGAAACCTATATAGTCAGCTGCCTCCATGACAGCTTTGGTCGATTACAGCTCCTCTTGCCGATGTTGCGAGAGCGTTGCGGCTCGGCGGCACCCTCCCGACTTGCAGCGCTCCATGCGGCGGCCGTCGGCATTCATCGCTCGCGGTGCCTATTATGGTAACTTTTGTATCGTAGCAAGTTTGACAACGGTGCTTACTGAGTCAAGCCGTGCATGATGCGAAAACGTAATCGTCTACGTAGAAATCGGCGAACCAAAACCCGCAGACGACGTTTTTTCGCTGAAGGGCGGCAGTGGCGCCATCTGATTTCGGCAGTGGAAAGCGTCAAGACAGCCGGGACGAGCGTTGCAAACAAAATTCTTTGAAAAGTAAAACCCGACCGCGGTGGCTGCGTTTTTATGGAGCAAAAACGCTAAGGCGCCCGTGTGCTGTGCGATGTCAGTGCACGTTAAAGATCCCCAGGTGGTCGAAATTATTCCGGAGCCCTCCACTACGGCGCCCCTTTCTTCTTTCACTCCCTCCTTTATCCCTTCCCTTACGGCGCGGTTCAGGTGTCCAACGATATATATGAGACAGATACTGCGCCATTTCCTTTCCCCAAAAACAATTATTATTAAAGTAAAGCCTCGTTAAATCAGTTGTTCTGGTATTTTTTCCGCTCAACTAGCCGAAAATGTTGTAAGCGCTTCAGTTAAGCAGAACGAAACGGCCGGAACGGCATATTCAAAGGGCCCGCGCTTCTAGCAACGCTCGCCTCGGCGGCCTTGTCGTGACGCTTTCGACTGCCGAAAACAGATAGCGCTACTGCCGCCATTCAGCGAAAAAAACTCCGTCTGCGGGTTTTAGTTCGCCGATATCTACGTAGACGATTACGTTTTCGCATCGTGCACGGCTCAACTTAGTAGTATCGTTGTCAAACTTGCTACGATACAAAAGTTACCATAATACGCAAACTCTGTGTGCAGTTTCATCGCAAATGAGCCAGCGGTTGAGGCGGGGAAACTTTTGAAAGTCTTCACGATAAAAACGCACAATACTGTATTTATTTGAAGCCAAAACTAAGCTTATAAAAGTCTTGTTTTGTTTGCACAATGCAATGAAAAGGCGTCATAAGAGCACATGAGAAATAAGCAAGGGATTAGAGCGTCATTAGCCAGAGCTTAAATGTGCAGCCGCATAGGGGCGCTAACTGCTCTCCCGTTGCTAGGGTGCCTCGATGCGCGCCCGCTCTCCGCTTAGGGTGAGGACAACCGCGTCGTCTGCTAGCGCGACCGCCATTTTCTTGCTTCCGCTGGTCGCGAGACGCTCGTTTGCTGCGTGGCGCGCCTAGATAGAGGTGGCCCCGCTTGCATTGGGAGCTTGAATTTGACTTTACTTTTGAAAATCATTCATTTTATAGTTTAGATGAAAAGTAAGAGTAAAGATTCGGTGATGCATTCGCTATTTCGAGACAATTAGCGAAAGTATAGCGGATATCTTTCTTTGTTTTGCTATAGGTGATCACGGCGGGCAGCTGATCGTCGTCGTTGGAATACCGGCGCCACGGAGTTGCTATCATTGCGCTTACTTGTGGATATAGCGGAAAGAGGGTGAAGTGCGCCAAGTGAACAGCTGCATATTCAAGTACGAACGCATGACATACTTACGTTAACTTACACTATTATGCAATGGTGGCAAAAACATTTTGCAGTCAAAACATAAAAACCTAGGCGCACGCAAGAACAATCATTTAATGCCTTAATGCACAAGTACAATATCTACAAAATGATTACAAAAGACGATTTAATGCAAGCGTAATGCAACTTGTGTGTCTTACGCTTTAATTTTTCTCACGCTTATGTGCATGCACACGAAAAGTTCACACTTATTACAGCGTCTTCAAGGAAGAGAAACACCAGCACAAGTTTTACTTCCGTGACCACCAGCACGTGTGGCTGGGTACTGACGTAGATGTATACGTAGCCGCAGTCTTGTGTAGGCGGCTATCAGCATTTTTCCTATTGCTTCCTTGTGATCTGCACATGTGTTCAGGCATGGTCGGTCTATCTTTGCAAAGTATTCAGTGAGCGATTTCAGCGGGGACTTCATCGTGTGTATTTTGTTAGTGCACCACGCGGCAGCGCCTGTGAAGTACTCCTCGTAGTTCTTGAGAGTGCGCATCACTTCACTGCTAGGATAAATCAAGTTTCCTCCATCCCTCACATACTCCTTCAGAATTGTCAAAGAGGCATATTCATTACAAGCTGTTCCGATGAGAGCATCTTTGCACTGGGAGCAAGACACAGACTTTAAGACGCTTTTCAGGATGAACCCTCCCAGGTAGTACAAAATGGAACATTCCGTTGACGTCAGTTCTTCGATGAACAAAATCTCAGAGTCATCTATTTCTTCAGGCAAATTTTCTGAGTGCTGCTTCTTTGCTTGAGAAAGGAGATCGACGAGGTACTCTCGATCATCAAGCTCATAGCTTGTTGTTCGTGGCGTGTGTAGAAATTGGCTCACACTAACAAGCCTCAGAGCACATTTTAAATCATATGCCGTCGGCACTGGCTTCCTTAGGCGTACTACTGAAAAAAGATTTTCGAGGCAGTCTTGAAGTAGCCTGCTTGTTAAGAAAAACTCGTAGCGTTCATTGCCCAGAAAAACTTCTTGGAGGCGAAGGACAACTGTCGTGGAAATAAGCAGCCCAGCTTGGGATGGTTTCCACTGAGAGGTGGCGCCCATATTCATCCCTTGTATAGTTTCTGCTGCAAGGCGCAAGGTTTTCAGAGCAGCGTAATATTTCTCCATATTTCGGTGGCTTAAAGCTAAAGTGGGATGGCGTGATGACATCAGGGCATACCACTTTGACACCAGATCGAAGAACCATGCTGTCGTTTCGGCAGATGGGTCAAGCAGCCCTTCTTTCACCAAAAATCGGATAGCCGGTGCCGCCTCTCTGAAGAATTGAAGAGCTACTCCTACCTTCATTTTTGTAAAGTGGCCGGAGCTGACATGAACTTCCGATAGGGCAGGGGCTACTTTAAGTTCCCTCTCTGCGTCGTAGTCCACCACTGCCTGGACGTGCTCCAGTTTCACGTTTGGTGACGGGAGGTTGTTGTCGAGCACGGTGGCATCGCTCAGTGCAAACACTTTCGAGCTTAAAAGTTGCCCTCGTAGGTTCTTCAACACATGTGCTGCATCAGCAGTGAAAAAAAGCTCTTTCCCGTCCAAGCATGGATGCGGTATTGAGCACACTGTGGTAGAATTTCTGTGGCTTGAAAATCCTAATTCTCGCCACATCGCTCGATTTGCTGATCCCATGTCACATGTGACAGCACGGACTCTGAGGGAAATCTGGCCACAGCGCCGAATGATGTCGAGTACATAGTCTTTAAGCACGGCACCTTCCACGTGTTGGCCAGTGAATTCATAGCCGATGACCTGCTTCCACCGCTGATTGATTCCTCCCAGCATGAACACCAAAGCGTGATTGGCGGGCTCCTCTGGCTTCGAAGGAAGTGTTATACTTCCAAGGAGAACGTCTTCACCTCGATCCAGTTCAAATGCTGTAGCAATTTCCATCTCGTCTAGAAACAGCACACAGTCTTTTTCCACGTTTTCCATTGTGTCAGTCTTGCACTTCATGACATCAAAAACTTCTTGAAGAATGCCTGGAAGGAACCTCAGTCCCTGGATCCTCCGTGCCAACGTCCTGCTGGACGGAAGAGGGTAACCCAACTTCCTCAATGTCTCATATCCTGTCGTTCCGCAAGCAAACTTAATTTGCAACCCTTGCTTAACCGTCTCCGCAGACCACGTGTGACCCTGAGTGCTATTTTTAGAAATAGCGGAAATTTGGTCTGCATTCAAGAACCGTGTATTTTTTGCGAAATTATCAGCCATGCTTTCATGCTTTTGAACTTGCTTTTTGAGCTTTTGGATTGTCTTGTTAGCAATTGTGTGATGTTCTTGAAGCGTGGCGTATTTCCTTTCCATGTCTACCAACTGCTTTCTCAACTCAGCACAATCCGTTTGTGTCCCACTAGCTGTAGGTGTTTCATCTGTCGAGCTTGGACTTCCGACGTTCGAAGATTCTACATCTAAGCTGTCGACTTGGAGATTGACCGATGACGTATCTCGGGACACCATTTCGGTTGAATCGGGGAGCAAATCTGCCTCTGATGCGATGTGAAGTCCTTCAGCGGGGTTGTTCACCTCTTCATTGGCGGATATGGGCACAAGCTGCGTTCTGTCTCTAGGTGGCTTTCGGTTCCTTGGAGCAACTGGAAGCAGGAGGATGTACAAACCAATGATCAAACTGAGCACTATGTAAAGGAAAAATGCGGGAATCACGGGATATGGAAAATCAAGATAAAGAGCAAAGCGAAAACAATGCATGACCAGCGTCTCGGCATTTTATTTTTCAGTCTTTAGTTTTGCACAAAAAATTCTAAGGGTAGGGGCCAAAAGGTGCACATAAGTACTTCACTTGTTCCCCGCTCCCTGTATTAATTACAATGCCGTCTTGGTTAATTCCATTTGTATTAATTAGAGAAGGCGACCGATTCTGCCTTTTCAAGTAAGAATGGGTTAAGTGGGCGTTTGAGATGAAGGCTGCTGCGTGAGCCGATCGACAGTAGAATTGAATAAGTGGGAGGCTTCTTGATGAGCGTGCGAGAAGACATGCATGCATGCACACATAACCTGTTAAAGGCGAAATAAGTGACCCATACCGGGCAAGCGGCTCAAATGCCACCACTTTTTTTAGTAACGAATGTATGCACTTATACAGAATCAGGCAGCGAATCAAACGGGAAATACCTACCCCTGAATGAGAAAACCGTTGGTACAGCATTAGGTTTCAGCTTTTTCCATCCATCTGCCCGGTTTTGCTCAAAACATGATTCTTCAAAGTGAGCCTGCATGAAAATTTTTTTTTGCTAATATAAATGCCTTATTCCCCGAAAAATAAGATTAAATTACGATAAATCAAGAAAATCAAACAAACGCACGCCGGCACGCATATGGGCTCACATCCGCACACATTTACAAAATAGAGATGTACTTCACACTACTCCGTTTTTTTTTATTTCCATGCGCTACTTCCATGACATATAAGCTAGAATAAATGTCATGAATAACAATTTTCGCACTGAACAAAAGTATAAAAGATCTGAATTTGATGCAATGTGGACAAACACAAGCCTAAAACGCGTCCCATGCTATTCTGCACTCCGGGATTCCCTTTTCATACTGCTATACAGGTATGCGCCTGCCAAAATTAAGCGGGCAGCGAGGGCTTTTTGTGAAGTAAGCGTGATGCACTGCTGCTCAAGATTCGTGGCTGACAAAGATCGTAATAATTTTAGAAGGCTGAGCCTTATTGCCACGTGAAATGAACGGAAACGTAAATGCGCCAGAGGTTCCATATCGCCCCCCAAGCTCTAAGAGACTACGACCGTTTGCAGCGATCAAATATCAGAAACCTGCAAAAGCATGACATGACGCCTCCGACAGGAACACGAAATCGTAAATATGGTCATCAGAAACAGACTCAAAGACAAGCTGACACGAGCCTCGAAATAAATTTAGCACTGCTGAGAAGTCGGGTACTTACGCTGCATATGCAAGAGTAGTTCGTCGGCTGCCACTTGTCCCGCTTCACTTTCACAGTCCATAGAAGACGTCGTTTTTTGTCTCTAGGAAACGAAAACATTCTCCAGCCATTTTTAGCGCTGTTAGTGCACTGGGGAACCGCAGCACCCAGGCATTCTGCAAAAAGACTGTGAAGAATGCCGCTTTCCGTGTCTAGCGTGGGCAGTCGACGGGACGCGGGAGCGGAATGCAAGAAAATGGCAGCGGCGCCTCCCGAGAACCGGTTTTGGCGGCGGCGACCCCTTCAAAGAGTGGCTCCACCCTCAGCCAACACCCTCGAGAGCGGGCGCGAATCGAGGCAACCCTATCCCGTTGCAAACCCTTCGCTCGCAGTAAGAAATAATCGGTCCGTGCGCTTAATGTAGCGTGGTGATGGCGGCGCCGGTGGTGCGTTTCGACGGTTTTAATGAGTTTTTCTGATCGTTGCATTTATTCGTCGTTTGTTAAACTTTAGTACTGTGAGAGGTGAGCGGATTTCGATAGCACCACGACGCTTTCGAGTTGTCTCTGACTAGACAGCTCTTCTGTGCAATCATCTGACGAGGCGTATGATGTGGTGGCTGTGCAAGAATGCACTGCGGTGAGAGGATGGATGGATGAATACGGCTGAACCCTCTAAATCGGGCGGTGGCTCAAGCCACCTAGCCATGTCTTGTGAAATTTTACTCCTGTCTTGCTTTTAGCCACCAATCGTATAACCTGCGCTTGGTTACTTCTACCCACTTAAAATCTACTTTCCCTTCACTAACCTTAAACCCCAATGCCTTCGGTAAATCAGCCCCGCTGCTTTCCACTGTAGGGTGAAGCCCTTTACAGGAAAGTATCAAGTGTTCAGCCGTTTCCTCCTCCTCTCCACACGCAGTGCACAACGTGTCTATCTCGTGGTACCTGACTCTATACGTCTTAGTCCGCAAAACTCCAGTCCTGGCCTCAAATAACAAAGAGCTTCCCCTACAATTATCATAGATATTTTCTTTGGCAATTTCCTGTTTAAAGGTCCGTTATGTTCCCAGTGCCGATTTCGTCAGCATCCCTGTTTTCCACAGAGCTCTCTCTGTTTCTTTAACCTTTTTTTAACCGATAATTGCTGATTTGCCCCCTTACTGCTGTCCAGATATTTGCTTGTCAATTTTCTAGTTCGCTTTCTCCATTTCGTGTCAACATTCATTATATACAGGTATCTGAAAACTTTCCTAGCCCACTGCTTTTCCCCCATTTTTCTCAATCGTTCCTCAAATGCTATCTTACTGCTAGCCTCTCTGCTCTCGAAAAACGCTCATCACATATCACCCTGTATCCCCTGATTTGGTGTATTGCTATGTGCTCAGAAAGCTAACCTCCCTACACCCCGTTGTTTAATTTCTAACCTTGCTTGAACATCTAGTCTCATGCACAGGACCGCATTACCGAAAGTCAGGCTAGGGACCACCACCCCTTTCCAGATCCCTCTTACCACTTCGTACCTATTGTAATTCCACAGTGCCCTATTTTTCATGACAGCTGCATTCCTACTAGCTTTATTCATTACATATTTTTCATGCCCTGTCAGATACTCAGCACTGTTATTTATCCACACCCCAAGATACTTGTGCTCATCCACTCCCTCTAGCATGAACTCCTGTATTCTATGCTCGCCGCCCTCTTCATTAAATATCATGACTGCAGATTTTTCCTTACTATACTTGAAACCTAATCTATCTCCCTCTGTACCGCATATGTCTATCAACTTCTGCAAGCCTTCCGAGGCAGTGCCGAAACAGCGCCTCCTCTATTTTTTTTAATGCCCGGCAGAAGGGCTCCCCGTCGCCCTGCAACCCCTTTCCTGTCACCCTCTCTTATTCACCAAATTTTGCCGCCAGTGGCGCTGTCGGCTGACACTACACGTTGTGCATTGCGTGTGGAGAGGAGGAGGAAACGGCTGAACACTTGATACTTTTCTGTAAAGGGCTTCACCCTACAGTGGAAAGCAGCGGGGCTGATTAATACAAGGCATTGGGGTTTAAGGATAGTGAAGGGAAAGTATATTTTAAGTGGGTAGAAGTAACCAAGCGCAGGTTATACGATTGGTGGCTAAAAGCAAGACAGGAGTAAAATTTCACAAGACATGGCTAGGTGGCTTGAGCCACCGCCCGATTTAAAGGGTTCAGCCGTATTCATCCATCCATCCATCCATGCTCGATTACTGGGGCTAGAGCTATCTAAGGTGCGAGTAAAGCTAAAAGGGAAAAGACGCAAACCCAAGAGTTGGTGGGATGAGGAGGTCAAGAGGGCGATAGAGAAACGTCAGGAAGCGTCCAGGGAACACAGCTATTCCAAGAAGAGGGGGAACCAGAATTTGAAGTAGATAGCAAATGGGATACCTTCATAAAGTGTAGAAGGGAAGCATCCTATTTGATTAATGAGAAAATTAGAAGAAAGGGTGCCCAATGGATGTCAAAAGTAAATAAAAAGGATAGAAAAGCAGCTCAAAAATTCTGGTTTATTGTTACAGATGAGGGTATTCAACTAGAAGGGGATGAAGCAATAAAACACATAGGAACAAAGACTGAAAAATTTAAAGAAAGGAATGTTGTACATAATTTATCGAAGGAGGATAGACCGGTTACTGCAATAGCTTCACTTGAGCAAGGAGAGTGGAAAAGGACAGAGAAGGTTCCTAGTGGCACATCAACAGGACCAGATGGTATCCCGATTATATTGATAAAGAAGCTAGGACCAAAATCCAAGCAAACAATAATACAGGTAGTGAACAAAATAATAGTGGAGGAGAACGTCCCCGATAAATGGCAATTAAGTAGAATGAACATGATATATAAGGAAAAGGGGGACAAAGCTGACGTAACTATCGTCCCATAACAGTGACATCTGTGGCTTACAGGGTGGTGATGCAGATTATAAAGGATAGATTGCAGGCTTGGGTGGAGAACGAGGGGGTGCTAGGGGAACTACAAAATGGGTTCCGGAAACAAAGGAAGTTGGAGGACAATCTATTTTCATTGACGCAGTGTATAGAGATTGCTGAAAAGGAACACAGGCCCCTATGGCTAGCATTTCTGGATATTAGGGGAGCCTATGACAGCGTTATTCATGAGTTTGTGGGACGTACTGGGCACATTGGATGTGGAAGATGGAGTAATTAATCTCGTTAAAGATAAATATATATATATATATATATATATATATATATATATATATATATATATATATATATATATATATATATATATATATATATATATATATATATATATATATATATATATAGGTAACAGAGTGCTCATAAAATGGGAAAAAAATGTATCAGGGCCTGTAGAGATACAGCGGGGGCTTAGGCAAGGATGTCCTCAGTCCCCTTTGTTGTTCATGTTGTACCTGCAAGGGTTGGAGACCAAGCTAGGGGGGAGCGGTCTAGGCTTCAACCTTTCTTTTTTCAAGCAAGGGGAATGGATTAAACAGTCATTACCGGGGCTAATATACGCGTATGATATAGTGCTAATGGCTGACAACAAGGAAGACTTGCAGAAGTTGGTAGACATGTGGTTCAGAGGGAGATAGATTAGGTTTCAAGTATAGTAAGGAAAAATCTGCAGTCATATTTAATGAAGAGGGCGGCAAGCATAGAATACAGGAGTTCATGCTAGAAGTAGTGGATGAGTACAATTAATTACCTTGGGGTGTGGATAAATAGCAGTGCTGAGTATCTGACAGAGCATGAAAAATATGTAATGAATAAGCTACTAGGAATGTAGTTGTCATGAAAAATAGGTGGGGTACGAAGTGGTAAGAGGGATCTGGAAAGGGGTGATGGTCCCTAGCCTGACTTTCGGTAACGCGGTCCTGTGCATGAGACCAGACGTTCAAGCAAGGTTAGAAATTAAACGTGTTGTAGGGAGGCTAGCTTTGCGAGCACGTGGCAATACACTAAATCAGGGGGTACAGGATGATATAGGATGGGCGTCGTTAGAGAGCAGAGAAGCTAGCAAAGAAAATATCTATGATAATTGTAGGGGAAGCTCTTTGTTGTTCAAGGCCAGGACGGGAGTTTTGCGGACTAAGACATATAGAGTCAGGTACCACGAGATAGAAATGTGCATTGTGTGCGGAGATGAGAAGGAAACGTCTGGACACTTGATACTTCTCTGTAAAGGGCTTCACCCTGCAGTGGAAAGCAGTGGGGCTGATTTACCCAAGGCATTGGGGTTTAAGGATAGTGAAGGGAAAGTAGATTTTAAGCGGGTAGAAGTAACCAAGCGAAGGTTATATGATTGTTGGCTAAAAGCAAGACAGGAGTAAAATTTCACAAGTCATGGCTAGGTGGCTTGAGCCACCGCCCGATTTAAAGGGTTCAGCCGTATTCATCCATCCATATAGCGGCCGTCCCGGCTACGCGTCTCGGCTCGTGGATCGCTGCTTTTCTTGTCTTCTCCTTTTCACCAAAGCAAGGCTTTGCTGCACAAACATGTTTTCTCTGTGCATAAGAAACGTGCATCGTTTGACGTTGATGGTTTCCATCCGCCGCATTCACCATGCGGTACTGTTGTGTGCCCATGTGCGTGTCAAGTGCGAGACTGAAGGACCCAGGAGTGTCATTTCACGAGATCCCGGCTGACCTCGAACTGCGACAGCAGTGGATCAAGGTGATTTCATGCAAGGATTGGGAGCCCAATTCTACATCAAATTATTCAGCAGTGTGCAGTAAGCACTTCGTGCCCTCCGATTTTAAAGAGAATGTGAAAATCCACCAGTTAAAGAAGGGACCAGTGCCAAGTGTGTTCCCCTCCTATCCTTTATACAAGCAGCCTGCACCTTCGAAGCGGCGCAGTGACCCTAGCACTTGGAAGTGAGCGTCGGAGCTAGGCACCAGCGGATGCTGTGCTAAGAAAAGAATCAAAGCGGCACTTTCAGCTGACGTGAGCGCCTTAGGACCCGTTGACAGAAACTGCGGAGCCCAAGGACGCCTCAGCCGCTGTCGTGGAGCCTAGCAACGCGCTACTGTGCGACAGTACGGCCCCAGCCCCGTCGTCCTCGTCTCATCCGCCGCTTGATTCCACCATCAACGAGGAGCACACCGCACCGGCTCGTGTTTGGCTCTCTGCGTTCGCAAGACGAACATTTGGAACTCAGACGGACTCGGCCAGAACGAGCTCCAGCAGTTTTGTCCACCACAGGAGGTGTAGACAAAAGGAGCGCGATCTATGGCTCCAGATTGCGAGACTGAGGCAGAAAGTCGACAAATATAGGGAGGAACTACGCAAACTGAAGGATAATTCAAGCATGTGTGCTTTTCTGGTTGTTGCTGCCGATGCTGAGCAGAAGAGTGATAGCTGCATTTATTTTAGATCAAGTTAAGAATTGCAGCAAGAATAGAGCAACATGGGGCGAAACGACTGTCAGATACTGTGTTGTTCTGAGGAACTTACCCACTAAAGCCTACAAATACATCCATTCCGAAGGGCTGCTGCGCTTGCCATGCAGGAATACACTGCCCAAATACATAGCCGCGTCAACTGGGGAGGTGGGCTTCAGTCCACTAGTGCGTTTAAGACTTAAAACAGAGCTTGCAAACTTACCTGCAGATCAGTCGAAAGTATGCAGCTTGATTGTAGATGAAATGCACTAAGGCAGAAGCTGGAGTACAACAAGCAGCGCGATGCATTCATTGGTGACGTCAACATGAGCTCTGATTTAGCGCATTTGACGCCAAGTAACAAAAACGACCACCTTGCAAACTCACTGCTTTGTTTCCTCCTTTGTGGCCTAGCTGGGCATTTTAAAATACCAGTAGGCTGTTTCTTCACAAAATGCTGCTCAGGATCCGACCTCGCTGCGACGATTGCACATGTGAAGAAAACAGACGAATTGGGTTTTGAGATTGTCCGTCTTGTGGCCGACAACCATGAAACCAATGTTTCAGCAATGGACATTTTGTGCAAAGGGCAGGCACAGATATCAGCCCCACATCCATCTGACCCTTCAAGACAGCTCTTCTTGGCATTCGACCAGTGCCATATTCTGAAAAATATATGATCCCAGTTTCTCGCAAAATGCATAGGCGGAAAAAAGGAGATTTCTTCAGCCCCTTTGAAGGAGCTCTATAACATGCAAAAAGGATCCACGGTGAAACCAGTGAGGTACCTGACACGTAAACACCTTTACCCTACTAATCTGGAGATGAGTGTCAGACATGCTGCGCAGATTTTCTCGCCCCGTCACAGCAGCACTGCAGTATATGAAAAACCAGGCTGGACACGTGTGTGATGTTGAGTTTGCCACAGTGGGCCCTACTGTAGAATTCATGATAGCAGTGCATAGATGGTTTGTTTTTATGGATGGGAGCAACACATAGCAACATATCCACAAGAATGACCCAGGCACTAGGCACTTTAGTGATCCGAATGATTCAAGGTTGCAGTGGCTGGAAGAAACATTCCTAGCATATATCAAGAGACTAAAAGGTGAAAGTCACCCCGACAGTTTTTTGAGCAAGGTGACCTACAGTGCACTTGTGCTTACGACACTCTCTAATGTCATGTGCATTAGGTTTCTTTTGAATGACAAAAAATTCATTTTCGTCCTCACAAGAAAATTCTCTAGTGACCCCATTGAGGCATTCTTCGGTTTTCTGCGCAGAACAGCTGGATGCAACAACGCGATGGACATGAGAAGTGTGCTCTGTGGCGTTGAAAAAATGCTAAAGACTATTGTTTTTTCGTCGCTCAGAAGCAATGTCAATGCATTGGCATCATTTTGTGCTGCCACGGCAGTCCAGGGCCCGAGCACCCAGAACGTCAGCCGCCTCGATAAGCCATTCTTTCCCTTGACAGCAGAAAATCGGTTGCGAGAAGTATGCACCTGGCCGAACCAGTGGCTTCCCAACCCAGAGATTGCCAGCATAGCCCTGATTGGGGGATATATAGCCCGTGTCGTAGCAGAGAAGGTGAGCTGCCAGGACTGCATTGAGACAGTCGAAAAGCCAAAAGGAAATGCTCCCGTAGATGGGCTTATAGCTTATCAGGACAGGGGCGGACTGAAGTATCCCACAAGAGAACTAATCATAGTGTTGATCAGTCTCCAGAGGTTTGTGGACATTGTGGTGTACTACAGGAAAGCCATTGAAAAACCTCTAGAAGCCAGCGTGGAGCATGCTGTTGCCATTTTGATGGATGCTCCAATCTTGCAGTGCAGAAATCAAGATGCGAGTCACAGGAAGCAGTTCCTGGAAGTTCTGTGCCGCAAGTTTATTAAACCATTGCTCAGCAACCATGCCATGAACGTTAGATAAGAACTCTGTGATGAAAATGTATGCGAAAAAACCACTGTCACATAAAGTGCTAAAATTGTAGCACATTTAACGTGTTTGTCCTTGTTCTATGATTGATCCACTGTGCAAAAAATATATGCTATTCCCCCTTTGTCCTCGCATTTAAGTCTTCTGCTCATAATTGGATTAAAGAAGTCATAAAAAGCTAAGGGTACTTTTTGGGAGCTAAATGGGGTTGCCTCAAAAAAATACTTATTAGGATGCATTTCTTCAGGGGTTAAAACTGTACAGCAAGCAAATGAAACAGGTGTCCTCAGGTCGTAAAAGCTGCTTTCTTGCTTGATATAAAAATAGTTACCTAATACCAATACAGTGCTTACCACGCAAGGAAAGGTGCAGAAACTGTATCGGCAGCTAACGATGAACACCACAACCGCGCCGTTTGAGGAAAGGATTTGAGAGATGGGATGAAAGAAGGCCCGTAGTAAAGGGCTCCGGTTAAATTTCAGCCGTTTGAGGTAATCTAACATGCACTGATATCGCACAGTGCACGAGTGCTTCTCGTATTTCGCGTCGATCGAGATGCGGCCACCGCAACCAAAATTCGCCTATTCGGTTGCCGTCGCCACTGAGCCGCCACTGCGGCAAGAATGATACGTCTGCGTTTTCGACGAACTCAGAAGTGCGTTTTCGATAACATAGACCATCATCGTACAAGCGCAAGTGAAAAAGCACGGCCTCGCCTGGCCCTGGTCTGGACTGCGCTGCCTGTACCAGCAGCGGAGGTGCTGCCTGTACTCGCAATAGTGTCAGCAGCAGCGCCGCACTGCGGCCAGCGTGCGAAACGCGGCGTCCCGTGCGCTCCCTTTGTTCAGTACCCTTTCTGACGGGCATTGAAAAAATAGAGGAGGCGCTAGTCGAAATGTCGAGCTCTGAGGTGCGATTTCCAGCAGTGAATGTCACTGATCGGGTGGGCTTTGCGCGCGTGATGAGTGGATGGCATGATAGGTGTTCGCGTGGCCGAGCAGCAAACTCCAGGAATGTGTCGGGCTTCTCGACGAGACATCCGTGTGCACTGGCGCACTATCTGGTCACAGCGGTGTCAGCAAGGCAGCGTAAACGTCTGTCGGGAAAGGTACATGACGTCTCCAGCAACATTGAGGTAAGGAAAACTAAAGCTGTAGCGGTGACAGTTTGTCGAGCATCATTCTCATTCCTTTTGCATGCAGGCTGAAAATGACTTCAAAGCAGGAAGATGAGTATGTGTAGTACACAGTCGTTCCCTTAAGTCTGGAAAAAAAATTGCGTGAAAGCTTAGAAGAATACAATAACTGGGCTTAAGCATTACTAATGAAGCACATAAAGGTGGTTTCGCTACTCAAGCTGAAATTTTCTTAGTGTTACAGCATCAGTTACACAGCAGTCATGTGGGAATGACCGCAGGAGGGCGAAAAAATTTTTTTTCTGTGATTATTTCTGTAAGGGCATGCAGAACACAAAAATATGAGTCTTGTACATTTTTTTTTACAGGTGTGCTGTTCCAGCCGGGGAAGGTACCAGCACACAAGAAGCCTGTGTGGGATCCATCCATGACCCATTTGTGTGGAATATCTTATCCTGTACTGCCCGCATGGAAATCTTCAAACTGGTGAGCACGTGCTTAGTGTGTTGTGGCAGGCATGAAGGGTTAATGTGTTTATCTGGAGTAAGATTACATACAGCTAGTGATATCTGATTGCATTTATACATAGTTTATTGAGCAAGAAAGTACAGTGCAAATCACAATAATGTGCATGAATCATGGCTATAGTTTTCAGATGAAAACAGAGATAGGTATGGGTGACACACATTGTTGTTCTGTGGCTTTGGATTTCTCTTACTGACCACAATGTCGTGGCAGCCTCATTTTGATCGGTGCAAAATGCAAAAGCATGCATATACTAAAAAACTGAAGGTAGTCATAAACAATTTAACTTGTGCCCTTCCCTGCAACATATTTTGTAGTGGTTTCTTTTACTGAGTATAAAAATACTCTAATATGAAATTATTTGTGGCTATCAGTTTGGAAAATCTGCAGTCAAGTACCTGTAGCTATTATGGAAACAGTTCAATTTGGTACTAATGATTGGTTTTGCACTGAGCTTATTTTACAATGATATGTGAAATAGACTGCAGTTGGACTTGCAGCTTCAACATTTCAAATATTTGGAAACCCAATGTACCTTGTTCGAAGATTTCAGTGTATAATGTTAACTTGCAGGTGATGGTGTGTGTCAAATGCAGATGTGGCGGACCGCTCTCACCATGGGATCTCAGCTCGAAAGCCCTGATGCCAGATCCATCTTTGCTCACGTCTCGGCTGGACTGTTTACCTAGCTCGGTGGCCATACCGGGCTCCTGAATGATTACATGAGGCATCTGCAAAAAGACGTCGAGTGCTGCACGGCATGGTCAAGAGTTCTCTACGAACATCAGCACAGCTTCCATTGTGTAACACAACACATTCATCCATATTCAGCTGCAGGATCATGACACCACAGGCAAAGGGTGATAACAGCATGAGCATCAACATCTACAACAAGGAGGAGGACACAGCACCTTTCGGATTCTACCTGACAGACAGGAAGTGTATGATCAGCTGCGTATGGGAATCACACTCACTGCCATGGTTTTCACATGTAGCTATGCCACAAGCAATCAATGTGCATTTTCTCTCTTTCAAGTTTGACTGCATACTGCTGAGAAGCTGGTGAAGTGTTCTTCATTTTGGTGCTGTTCTACAAACACGACCATATTTTTGGCCTTCAATTTATCAGTGGTATTCATGACAACAGAGATTAGTTTCAAGACGAAAGCCTTTATAGGCTCGTGACTCGCCAGCGGGGATGTTTGCATAAAAGTGTCACACTAGCTATAATCAAACGTGGTTGAGGTGTCCACTGAGATTTCGAGAGATGTGAGAGCTACTTAGAAGTACAGAAAGCTGGGCAAGTTGGTTACTACTATCCATGGTAAAACAGTGTGGAAAAACACGAGGACAGAACAAACACGACGACACGAGCGCCGACTTTCATCTGGTGATTTATTAAGCACATATGTACATATACTATTCCCGCGAAACACTAAACAGAACAAAAAACATTGAAGAAGCACTGCATCATCACTGAACATCTTAAATCTACATTTCTACAAATGCATGCTCCAGAAAGGTGATTTCGTGGTTAGCCAGTGATAATGTGGGCTTGCTAATGCATGCTGCACTCCCCTTGTCAATGTGATATGCCTCTACTAGTTCCCTTACTATCTGATCCTTATGTTTGAAGATGACGAATGTCTGGTGAAGCAATGGGGCGCATGTGTGCTTAGGTTGTCTGCAGTGCAGCGTCAAATTCGAACCAGCTGCCCTCTCCAAAGAATTGTGATGCTCCCTCAGGCGTTCGTTGAGACATCGCCCAGTCTGGCCAACATACCATCCACCGCATGAAAGGGTGATCTTGTATACAACACCTTCGATATACTCTACCCTCCTCTCTACGTGTACTGTGGTACAACCACCACCAATCCTTCCTAGTAGGGACCCTCGCTTCCGCTGCACAACTCAGCAAATGTTGCTTAATTTTCTGCGAGACGAAAATACAACATCAATTTGAAATTGTTGCCCCGCTTTCTTCAGATGGTGTGATAATGCGTGTTTGTTCCGTCCTCGTGTTTTTCCACTCTGTTTTAACATGGATGAGAGCTACTGTGTCCTTCCCTCAAAACGCATGCTTTCACATTCCTCCACATAAGCAGGCTAGTGTCCTCACAGTTAAATAGTAATTAGTTAATTAGCAATAATAGTGCTTAATACCTGCGCTTCAGCCTACTGCGCATGTGTGTGACGTCATTGGGTGGCGCTACCATCGTTAGAGAGGAGCGCTTCCCTGGCAATTTTGCCAGACGCCTCCTGAATGGTGATCTGGAAGGATGCTGCCTAAACCCTCTCCTGTGTCTTCAGCAACCAAGCGTGCGCTTGCTAATGCGAAGGTGTTGCGAAGCGAATAATTGTGTAGTCTTTAATCTACATCTTCACCACACATAAGCGACACAAGCAGCAACACTGCACTAAAGGCTTTTGCCTCACCGCAGCTTAGGTCAACAAAGTGCCCCCCTGAATTTTTCTAGAGGGGGGGGGGGGTGTATTGTTACAAAGTCTGGAAGTGTCCCAAGTGCTTTCCGCCTACCGTCGGCCAACTTGCTGAGTGTGTGCTTCAACACATGCTTTGGTGATTTTGAAGATATGCCGTTCTTTGTATTGCCTCCTTACGTGTTCTTTTTGTACACAACACATATTTTATTTGGTGCTTCAGTGAAAGACAGGAAGGCACCAAAATGTTTTCCTTCTAGCATCATAGTGTTGACTGGACATGCTTTCACCAGTGCTTTTCTGTTTGCTTTGGTGTTTGTGGAGAGCCAGCAGTTCACAACATGCTCAACATACAGCATGGTTGCTGCGTCCGCAGTCATTTACGGCGTCTCTTCAGGGTGCAACACATCTTGTGTGGCACTGTTTGTGTGGTAAGATTGCAACATGCTTTGCTTCATGGCATTTGGTTGCATCTGTGTGCTTGCTTTCGACTGCCTCTTTCACATGCTGCATATGATTACACAGCAATGAACTGTTTTTCTTGACGGAAAAGTCAAGCGACTGTTTCATGGTCATTATCTTCGAGATGAAAATGCAAGGCTTGGGGAGAGTTTTGCCAGGCTACCCACTGCCATCTTCGAACTGAAATTTGTACCCCTGATGAAAACCTACAAATTCTACATCAATTCAGTTGACGGTAACAAAGTATAAATTATGCAGCTGGACGTAATTTCAACAATAAAGCTCCAAATGGCATTTTGCAGCTGGAAGGGTATGATCCAGTTCAGTAATCCAGCTGGAAATTGACAGTAATAGTAGTAGTAAACTTTGTTATTCATCTTTCTGGGTTACTCAGGTGGCCTTCCCAGGTCCGGGATCTTTTTCCGGGATTATTTTGTGCACTGGGCTATCAACCTCCCAGTCAAACTGTTAGATCCCATTTTCATTGACTCAGCCATTTGCACTTTGCTTCATGTAAATTGGGGATGTTGTTCGGTGGCTTTAAGAAAAATCCCAGACAACCTGTTTACCCTCTACACCCTTATTGTGGCTGGATCGTCGGTGTACATGCTTCCACTTTTTTGTTTGACTGCTGGGTACTCCTCTTTGCAAATTAGGCAACAATAATGTGCGTGTACACCACTGTTGAATGTTTATGAAAGGAGGGTCTGTCCAAAAAAAATTCTTATCTTTGTACACGAGGCGTATTGTTCAATATGTAATGTTGCACTAGGTAATGAGTCTCAATTAGGCTGCATAATGAATTCTATGATTCATTAAGGACAGTGATGAAAATAAATTTTGGCAATACAGGCTTCCACTAACTTTTCACTGTACATGTACAACACACCTTACTCGGACAAGTTGCAACACCTAAAAGGCATAGCAACTTGTCTCGCTGCCCAGTATAGTAGGAGGACACTTAAGCTCAGCATTTGAGGGCATTATGCGAAAGCTTTAATGGCTCCTTGCAGTGGTTTCTCTTCACACACACAGTCGCTGCTCTTCATTCATGTTCGCACATGTATCAATTATCTCAACACAGGTTCGACATTCTTGTTTTTGAACTCTTGCATACTGCAGTTCGCCTACATGATATTACTTAACTGGTTTCTCACTGATTGGCACATCTCTAGTTCATTACAGTAATTACATTACTAAGCTTCAAATGAAGCCAACAGCACGCACACATCACGCCTCCCCCTCTTTTGTACCTCAGTACAGTCAATGTGCCTGCATGGTCTAGTTGGTAGAGTGTGCCTGGCTGGTGACCCAAGGGTCTTTGAAGCCAGACTAAAATTCAATCAGATTTTTTCTATGTAAAATCTATTTATGAGGTGAAGTAGTTTGAGACGTGCTGAAATTTGATTTAAATTACAAATGCTGTTTTCAGTGACTTTTATTACAGACATGCATGCGTGGCAGTTTTCTGACACAATGCCGGCTGGATAATGCTGAGTTTTCTGCTGAATGGCAGCCTTAATGATGTCCTGTTATAAACCTCTCCTTGACAGTGGTGTGTGCAGGCTTTCCATACCTTTCTTTTCTGGTGGTACATATTGCCCAATAACATCTTAACACTAATTACGATGCCATCACATGCCTTGCAGCAGTAAAGATATTACCTGGTAGTAATCACAAAGAAAAAATATTTTTTTCTGACAGTCCAAAACAAGATAGCAGCCTATTTTCACCTGAATTTGATTGGTTTCATACTTCTCCTTGAACTTGAAGAGAAAATAGCCAGCAAAGCTGTACAAGAAGGTAATTTTTCAGGAAGCCTAAATTTTGTGCATGAGGAATGACTCCAATTTCCTCATTTTGTAACCTGTTGTACCATTATATTTGTGATGAACACTTTCTGTTCATGATGTGCTTACCATGTTTCAAACTGTCTTAATCGTGCTGGAAAACACACCCATGTTCACACACCACTGCGCATCTTAAGTGTTCCATTTTTTTTCTTTCACTTAGTCAAGGACTGTAATAGCCTTCTTGCCAATGCAGTTCACCACAGTAATCTTGCGCACTTCAAGTGCTTCTTTGATCAAATATTCTATGAGCTGTACATGAGCTTTGTTCTCATTACGGACAGGCCTTTTCTTATTGGTATGTGGTAATGTATTGTTACAGAGCAACTTCGACTTGTCCTCAGTGTCCTTTCAGACTTTTGCCAACATTGCAACGCCTACTGATGGTATGGTGGCCTTCATTGAACTGTAGACGTCATGTTCATAAATAGGTGCGGTACCAGCATGCAATTTTTGTTAAGGCTATTAAAAGATCATAATGTAAAAATGTTCCAGAAAAATTGTACTTTATTTCATGCAGAAGTGAACAAGCAAAGAATAGTGATTGGTGAAGCATGCTACTTTTGTGTTGCAAAGCAGCAACAACATCATTAAGAATGGTCCTGCAAAGATATAGTACTCTCTGTCAGTGTCTAAAAATATTTGATTTCATTTTTATTTCCTTAAAGACCCCCTGTAGGGGGTTTTACATAAGGGGTGGGGTTAACATGAAGCAAAACATTTTTTCATGTTGACAGGTGGGATGTAATTTTTTCTAGGAAGGTTGATGGACAGGTGATGGCTGCAATTTCATGGGGAAGGTCGTTCGTCGCTTGCTGTTCGGAGAAAAAATGACTTGGAAAATGTCGTACGGGCACGTTGGCGTAAAACTTTCAGCGGATGACCAATGCGGTGAGACGTGCATGATGGCGGTGCACAGATGTATGGCTGCTGTTTGAGCTGGGAATAATAAAATTTGTGAAATAGGCACAGGCTAGAAACACGGCGACGGAGGGAAAGACTATAATTGGGACTGTAGCTTGAGAGATGAAACACTAATATAGGATGAGTATGAGCGGTGAATGAAACGGGTGGCTCTGTTATGCACGGCTTCTAATGAATCAATGAGGTAAGCTTGCTGTGGATTCCAGATGGCGGATGCATACTCAAGTTTTGGCCTCATTAATTATTTGTAAGCAAGTAGCGTTACATTTTGAGGGGTGTCGTGAAGATGACTTTTCAGAGCCTAGTTTTTTATTTGCAGATATTAGCTTTGTTACTTGCTCGTGCCATGATAAGTTATCACTGATAGTGATGCCGAGGTAAGTATACGACGGGACAAGTTCGACAGGAGAATAAGAAATCTTATAAATAAATGTGGGTTGCGACGATGATGGAAACACATGAGCTTGCATTTATTGGGATTAAGAATCATCAACCAGCGACTGCACCTTGATTGAATGCGGTTGATAATCCTGGAGGGATTCTTGATCAGCGGTATTAGTAATTGGGGTATAAATAACAATCGTCGGCGGACAGACATGACATGATAAGTTTTCTGGCAGATCGTTAATATAAATTAAGAATAGGAGGGGGCCAAGGGAGTTTCCCGAGGAACGCCCGATGTTACCGGTAGATGGTTAGAGTAGTTAATAGTAACGGACTGTGAACGATGTGTGAGGAATTCTTTTAACCAAGCAATAACTTCTCGATGCAAGTTTAGTCTGGAAAGTTTTAAGAGTAGACGATGAGGTACCTTATCGAATGCTTTGGCAAGGTCTAAAAAGATGGCATCAGTTTGTAAGTTAGTATCAAGGTTAGAATGAAGATCGTGAAGATGGCAAGCTGTGTCAAAATAAAGCACCATGTCACAACAGAAATTTAGAAATCCATTTATTTAGAAATAAATTTAGAAATACACATTTACAGAACCCCATTTTCATACAGAAAAGCAAATTTCATTTATTTACCCTCAGTGCCGTTAGGCGTTACAGAGGGGAGTGGGAATAACATACAAGTACAAAAAACAAAACAGCAGCTAAAAAATTTGAATATAGTTACAGCACACACTGGTTTAATATCAATAACAGCACTAGCAAAAGGCAGCATTACACAAAACAAACCACAAAAGAAAACAGCACCTAATAAAATAAAACACTTATATAAAGTTAGTAACAGTGTTACGAAAGGCAACAGTATCAGTA
>JARKHS020025559.1:0-62500 GCA_030143305.2 Amblyomma americanum | reverse complement strand
GGTCACGTGATGACGGGCGAGCTCACGCCATGCTATCGTCGGGGTGCTCCCGTACACGTGTCATATGCACGCGGTGGCTCAGACTTTTGAAACAGACGGGATGGGGTGCCTTACTGCGTTCGTGGGCAGCACAGGCGACAGTGTCCCCGCACATTTCGACGTGGCTACCTTCCTGGGACCAACAAGGTCATGAGGCATACCTGATCCACAAAAGTAGACAAGCTAGCCAGTGCCCCGTCGCAGGCACACGCGCTGCCTCGCCCCCACATGAGCGCCGCATTGTCACCCGGAATGGGTCCCAGCGCCCTGCACACCGCCGCCATCTCGCGACACAACTGGGCGAAAGCGCCGCAGTGAAGGACTACATGGAATGCTTCGAATGCGCCGCAGTCACTGCGCTTGGAGGAAGTCCATGGGGTACCCGCCGAGCCCCGCCCAAGCAGCGGGGATTGCTGGTGGCGCATCAACGAGCGAAGGTCTCAGCTATGTGAGGTAAAGCGGCTGACTGGGCTAGTTGGTTTAGCATCTTAATGAAATGGCAACGCACGAGCAAACACAGACCGAAAGAAGGAGGCAAACGCTGAACTAGCAACTGAAATTTCATTGAGAAGCGTGTCGGAATATATACGGCAGAGCACACAAGCATATAAAATACCACATAAAAGGCGGATAAGAAGCCAGCATCCTTAATCACCGCTTAACGTCGCATATCCAAGAATTCCATCTCTTTTTTTGAGAGAAGAATAGACGGGGTGCTGACGCATGAATCCCCCGCTTTTGCTATCGCCCTGACCTCGATAATCTCTCTTGTTATTATGCACTTGTTTAGTGCCACGATTTCGCAGCCGTAAAGGTCGGGTATGCAGGCAGGTTTGTGCCAGAAATCCTGATGAAGCAGTGGAAATTACATTGTTATTGTGCTCGAGTAACCTTTCGTCGATGTATCTGTTTCCACACGGTAACTTAATCTCATAAACAACACCCTGATCACATGCAACAAAAGGATTCTGATGATTGATTTTGCATCCAGGACGCGGCTTTTTGATTGGATTTGTCGCATTACACAGTTTAAATAGTTTTACCGGGGCTGAAAACACCACATTTACATTGGCCTTCTTGGCGATTTTCGTAAGGTTGTGCGAGATCTTATGCAGATAAGGGATGGCCACAACTTTTTGTTTTTCATCTCTTTCTCCCTTTTGTTGATTGGTACCAATCAGACCTTCCGCCTTTTTCTCGTTCAGAACTCTTTCAGAACGAAGTAGTGTCTAATATTGCTTATGCGCTGAATCTCACAACTTCCAGAAAGGTAACGCAGGCATTGGGACCGATACTGTATCTTTGGTAAAGGTTATATGTCTTACGGCTGCGATATGCACAGCGGTAAAACACCAAACTAACATCTTCGATGGAGGCGAAATACAAGATGCCCGTGTACTGTGCGATGTCAGAGCACGTTAAAGAACCCCCGGTGGTCTAAATTGTCCAGAGTCCTCCACTACGGCGTCTCTCATAGCTTCAGTCGCTTTGGGACGTTAAGCCCCATGAAACCTATACCTAATCATCTAACAGCCTTAGTCGTCCAGGTAACGTTTCCTGCAGAATTAACCAGAGGATAAAATTTATCCCATATATTTGTTCCACATGTGACAGTTGCCAGTTCCCTGTAACGAATATAGTGTCTGTCATCCCGTGCGATGTGTGAGCACAAGACTAAAGGATAGCATAGTGATCGCCAAACAAAGCAAAGCAGGCAGATTATGACAAAAGGCTCGTCTTGGGAGAACATAAGAATAATGAGAAAAATACCATGACTTCCAACCATCACTGGAGTTGTTCTCAACTACTCAAGTTAACCGCCGTGTCTCCTTAGTAAGTATTCATCTATACTCGCTTTCCCTCGTCTAGGCTGCCGATTCGACCCCCATATATTTCTTTGTAACAAGGAAGAAAGAACTAGACACCCTACTTGTTTTGCCGCGATGAAGGATGCGACGCCTAGGCGATAATAAAAGCTCTTAGTTTAGTCTGTAGTGTTCTCACTTTCAGAGAAACACGGGGTCGACGAACCATCCCAGACTGATTCCCTGCTTAGTGTGTGGCAACTCGCTCTGCATTTATAACGTTAAACCTTGAGACTTGTTTGTAACCATTCTCATTACGCGCGTCAACATCATCGCCTTCTATTGTTTCGTTGTCTCTCTATTCAGCCCAAGCACGCATTCCAGGAGAAAATGCCGAGCTTAAAAAAAAAGCAGGATATGCAACGTTGTCCACGAAAATATGCTGCTGTATAGAGTGAATTTTTATGCTCAGCCCGATGGAGTACACAAGAGGCTCTCGGAAAATACTAACACTCGTTAGATGATGGGCAGCTCCTCCTCGCCCCCTTAAAAAATAAAAGTAAAAATAAATTTGACCTCACCTTACCACCTACCGTGCAACGCGGTTAATCCAATTAAAAAAATTACAGGATTGCACTTAAGTCTGTTTATGAACGGAAATGCGAAAGCCTTTCCGTGTGCCCTCTTTCTCCCCCATTTTTCATTTTCTTGGTTTATTTAAATTTTGTTATTTTTGTTTCTTCTTTCATCTCTGTTTTTCTTTTAATTTGCTTTTCTTTTATTATATTTTGTTTTTAGTTTTCTATTTTTGATTTTGATCTCATTACGTATACGTTGCTTACTAACTGTTGCCTGACCAACTTTTACATCTTATTTTATTTACCACACAACTTATGGTTGACAGTTCTAGCGGACGACTTCCGTCTGCAACTTCCGACCACGCCACTCATAAGCCAGGAGAGGCTTACGGCTTAAAAAGCAAAAGCGGTGGCAACTTTACACGTGTATTATACGCGGTAGTACGATTCCGTACTGTCAGCTGAAATGTGCAAGCGCAGATGGCTTCGCAATAATGCATTTCCGTGGCTACAAGTTTTCATCCCTGCCGCTCTAATTAAAACGCATTCAATGCTTAATATTATGAACAACACCTTACTATTCTCCCATTTAACACTGAGTAACTTGATACAACCCCGCAGGTCATGAGCTTTTTAATGTCAAATTGGCATACGATTCGAACGACTATGTATTGTCCTACAGACCGTATCGTAAGCTTGTGTAGATCGTATATATCTTTTTTTTTTTGCACCTTAGTCCAAGCACGATCCTCAGCAATTACTAAAACTAGCCTGAGTGAAATAAAACGTCCAGGATCAGAGGTGGAAACTGTTCTCTAACCCATCAGTTAAAAGAGCGTGGTTTAAATAGTCATTGAAATATATCTCGGCATAAGCAGTTGGAACGACCCCATCTATAAGACTTACCGAGCATCGCCTTAAGGGCACTTGGCAAGCGCTGACATGCGACGCAACTTATCCTGCCAATGTTTCAGAAAACCTATTTAAATTCTCCTGGACGCCTGCAAAGTATTTCAACAATAATCAATGGTTCATTAGAAAACCTCAAGCATGCTTACGTTCCCAAAAATTGTATTATTTTTTTTAACACTACGATGTTTCGTTAACGCAATGACAGCCACTCTGCTTCGTTGTTGGATAAATTACTGTCGTTAACACTTCCAAATGGTTTGGTTCACGGTTTAAGGGGGTTTAACGTCCCAAAGCGACTCACGCCATGAGGGACGCCGTGGAGAAGGGTTCCGGAAATTTCTACCACCTGGGTTTCTTTAACGTTATCATCATCATCATAATCATCACCGTTTATTGTACCCTTAAAGGTTCCGTCTGGGACATTGCATAAGGGGGGTGAGACAGTGGTGTAAAGCGGCCATACAAAATAATGTGAACATATAAAAGCTGCACAAAAATGACAAGAATAAAAAGTTTGACGGGAAATTAAGGTCAGGTAATCCAAATAATACAAAATAATATATGCTCAACAAAGCTGTAGTATATAAAATTAAACAACAAAAATCTGCGGTCAAAACAAGCTGCAATAAACATGCAGAGTGGCGTAAAGTGGGAAAATAATTGTAGGAGATGACGATATGACCACAGTTCGTGGACATGGCACAGTGCACGGGCCTCTAGATGTTCGCCTGCGTAGAAATGCGGCCACCACGGCCGCGTCCACAAAACTTCCATCTACAATTTCAGCCCACGCCACTCATGAGCCAAGAAAGGCTTACGCCTCAAAAAAAAAAATTAAAAAAAGGCGGTGCCATCTCGCGTCTTCATCCGCGCACTCCTGTGTATATCGCGTCTCTATGCTCGTCTCAGCGTGGTGCGCAAATACAGCGCTGTCTCCGGTGATGCATCAGCGGTTTGCGATATGCTGTGCAGGTCGCTTCTTCAGCATATTGACGGATCGGATAAGCACTTTCGCTGAGCACCCCATACGGCATTCTAACCTCAGCTTCATTATTTTTCACTTCCCCAAGCTGAAGTGTCGGCCTATACGAAGAACTGACCGATTGGGAGTAAATACGGCAGTTAAGTTGAGCTGATAATAACCTGACTTGTTACATTTACGGTTTACGATTTACGGTTTAAGGGGGTTTAACGTCCCAAAGCGACTCAGGCTATGAGAGACGCCGTAGTGAAGGGCTCCGAGAATTTGGACCACCTGGGGTTCTTTAACGTGCACTAACGTCGCACAGTACACGGGCCTCAAGAATTTCGCCTCCATCGAAATTCGAACGCCGGGGCGCGGCGTCATGAAAATTGGCCGACGCCATTGGCTGGAGGTGTTTCTTCGATGCGCATCTGCTGCTTCGTTTTAGAGTTTTATCCGACTATAGCGTTACTCGACAGGCCGGAGCACGAGCGCTGGTCTTAAGCGGCGGCCAACTAGAGATACGCCGGCCAATCACTGAACACACGTACGTAATGCGTACGCAATGCCAGTACGCAATGACGTACGAGATACGCACACCAGTCATTTACGGGACTGCTTACCTTGCTTCGATTAAGAAGTGAATTATAACTGAGTAAGACCCGAAAACTGCAATCTTAAGATTTTATTTTAACATGTAGCCTTATGCGCTCATGGCGGCCAGATTTTCTGCGCTCCATCACTTATTCGTTTAGGGGCTACCTGAATGATAAAAAAAAAAACGAAACATGCGCAACGAGTAGTACCTTCCAATGCCCTGCATACAGGCCTTCATTACCTGGGACGAACAGCAAGAGACAATTAAAAAGTGGTATAAGAAACTGGAGAGGACACTAAAACTCCGCCTTAAGCGTGAGACGCGATAGCGTAGTGGGTTACGCTTTCCATTCTGAGCAGTTTAACGCCTTTGAACGCATTTTTATTTTTTCAATTGTTTTCATTAATTATTTGATGAATTAAACACTATAAATTTTCGTTATTACCATCATCAAGCATTGGCCTTTTCATTCTGAGAATTTTGACATTGCCCGAAAGACGCCTGTTCGACCCAAGGCGCGGTGGTCGAATTTCGATGGAGGCGAAATTCTAGAGGCCAGTGCACTGTGCGATGCCAGTCCACGTTAAAGAACCACAGGTGGTCGAAATTCCCGGAGGCCTTCACTACGGCGTCTCTAATAGCCTTGGTCGCTTTGGGACGTTAAGCCCCCGTAAACTAACTAAACTAATTTTGACATCATTGACCCCTTTTTCCATTATTTAATTAATCAATTAATTGCAATGATTTTATTAACTCGTAACTGCTTATCACACACCAATTATTGATCAATCATTAGGACCCCAAATTATCATGGTACAATTTTTTTTTTACGCAGCCCCCGATTATTTCTGACACGCGGTGCTGACTACTACTACGCCGACGGCTTTTAGACCAAACGAGTTGTGTACGATATCGCGTAATATTGCACGCAAAAGTGCAGAAATTTTCCAGGCTGCTGCTGGGACAAAGTATCGAAAGTCTTCTGGAGTCATAGTAAGAGAAGAACTATTGGTTACGGCACGGAACATTACTGTGTCAGCAGTATGCATTCAAGCTCCAGCATGCAGTGAGATTTTCTACAGCGATTTCGCACGGCTAGGGTTTTCTTTTGACCCAGAAAAACAATGCTTCATGGCTTTCCCGAAACAAGTTTTTAAGTACCGGTTGCCCACATTTTGTGCTTGGTAGGCAACACCAAATTATTTTCAAGTAAAAAATGTGGGAGACATTATCACCGATTTCCCGCATAATGCATCAACTGCAGAAGCTTGGAAAGATTTATTTTTTTAAAGTCATGAACGAAGGATGAATTAATTATGCGATAAGGCAGGCAGTCGTCAGAGCTTAGGCGAGTGTTGTTAATTTATCAAGCTGCAGAGCGTTAACGTACAACGAGAACAGCAGCGGTCCTGAATCGAAACTCATCTTAGAAACCTGCAGAAACGTTAATAACCTATAACCCAGTCGGACTGAAATAAACGCATTGTAAGCGTTTAGAAACAAAAAAAAAAGACTAGCATTCGCTGTGCTGCCATCTGTGTGGTGCTGCTGAAACTTTAAATTCCGCGAAGCAACATGCCCCCTGGAAATGCCCGTCGACAGTGCGGCGACAACTTGGGAAACACAGAGTACGACAAGTAGGCCATCACGTACTTTTCAAACGTGCTCACGTTCTTTCCAAATGAGCCTGCTCATTGATAGAGATGCGGACATAGCCAATGTAGGCGGCAAGGAAAGGGTAGAAGAGCGAAATCGCGCGCCAGTTTCACACGCAGCGTATGCGTACCGCCGGCAGTTTGTCCCGACCAGCTGTGCCAGGTTGCTAACAGAAAAACCGGCAAACAAATGGAGCACACTGCACAGGTGGGGTGGGAAGCAACATGTGCATGAGCTATGTACAACAGCCAGCAGTTTGCACAACGCTGCTTAACCGAACGTATGCCTCTAGCTCCAATGCCCCAGTTCCAGCATTTATGGAGCAGCTGCCCCGCGAGCCCAACACAGCATGGTTTGTCTGCACAGCTAAATGGGGAAAGCAGACAGTTTTCCCTTCGGACGGAGCAGCATCGATTTTAAATACGTTTCTTGAAGGAAATGGAACAAGATTCCACATAGTGATTTTAGGGAGCGGATTTTCAATTAAGGCTGTCGACCCCCATTGCTGAACTTTGCTCTCGTATCGATTTTTCTAAATTTATAGATTTGTAAATAAGAGTTATCACTCATTAGCATCCACCCGAACGTAGACAAACGGCTACCAAGGAAAACTATACAGCTTTCACGGGTATGGAATGAAAGCACGCGTTAAAAAGGGAACTGCATAACGCCTGTTAGCGCGCTAAAACACATTCAGTTTTAATTGGTTATACGTCTGTCATTGTTTCACACTCAAGACACATAGGAATCATACATCGCCGATGTAAGGAGCAGCTAAGAATGACGGGAAAACATTTTTCCACGACAGAAGCGTACAGACAGAGAGAAGTATGCAAGGTATCAAGGTGCGCGGAAGAAAAAAAAAGGAGTTATTTCGGGGCTGTCAGTTGAACCGGTTCACTGAAAAGTAGCGTACCATGATGGGACATGCGTGATTCATCCTGTGTAGTTACTGCTAACCAAATGGATAGCGAGGCAACGCCGCTATGCTTTCTTCTTCCTCGCTTCCAAATTGGAAAATTGGTTGCTGGGGAAAAGAAATGGTGAAGTGTCTGTCTCACATATCGGCGGACACCTGAACCGCGCCCTAAGGGAGGGGATAAAGTATGGACTGAGAGAAGACGCTTCGGCATCTTAACAAATTTGGTTCATGCCTGTACACTTCTGCGCGTGATTTACTTTTAGCGAAAATTTTAGTGTAACTTTAAGCGTAACTTACCTCACGCTAAATGTTTTCCATGAACTGGACAGTTAGAATGACCGTTGCTGTACAATTTGTTAAAATTTCGTTTGACTGCGGTTCATAAAGTTCTTCAACTGCCAGCTATAAAACCCTTATTCTTGAGCAATATGACAGGGAGCAAGCATTTTGGAGAAAACTGGAAATTTTCAAGTTGTTTCTCAATGAAATTTGAAACGACTATTGGATTTTATAGGCCAAGAGGACAACCAGTTAGAAAACAAAAAAAAACTGTTCTTGTCGCGGATAATTGCATAGTAATGCATCAAAGAATGCTCAAACTTTGTTCCCTCTAATACTGCTTACGACTGTACTTCAATTCTTAACGCGGCGCTCATGTCTCGACTTCCCCGGCCTGTTTTATTTGTTTCTCGTTCCACCTAAGGACAGATTTCCGTTTGCACGAACCACGTAGCGATATTCAAAACAAAACAAAAAAACCACAAAAGGGCTACTGAGGTTCAGCGCTACAATTCAGTGACAGCTAAGCTGACTCCACTCGCACAAAGAACAGGCACACGGACAACGTTCATTACGGCGGGCTTTGAATTCGCGCTTCTCATTCACGCCAGCAGGGAGATAACGCCGCTGTGTAATCTTTAACACGCGCACGTGACGCGCGCGCCGACGCTTCATTCAGACTAATAACGGCGCACACCAATGCAGCGACGAGTCACACTCCACCGCTGTCGAGTTACACAGCCGCCGCAATTTTGTCTGTCGAAGCCCCGACAACCGCCGCGTCTCTCCCCTTCACCGACGTCGCGTCTCTCATTCCTCTTTCCGGCGAGATAAGGAGAGTAGAATTCCGACCATGACGGCTACTCACGTTGGAGGCGTCAGCCCATTTGGAACAGTTTCGCCCATGAGATGTGCATCGGCGTCCGCCGAGTGATCGCGGCGAGGCGGTAGTGCGGGCGGCGATGCGACGACGCGGCAAGGAAGAAGCAGCGGCGACGATGGGGTCCGCGGGTGACGTCGCGCATGGCTTCCCAGCAAGCAAGCAAAACACGCTGCTGACCTTCGCCGCTTTGTGAAGTCGAGCGAGAGTGCGTGCTCGCGTGTACGCATCAGTATTACGGGAGGCAACGGCGGCGCCGAATGCCGTAGCGGACGAATGGTTTCGCAACCGCGCCGTAGCGTACCAGCCGCAGGGGCTCTCTTTTTCTCCTTTCTACCTCCCTGTTCTTTTGATTTGTCTTTATTCCGTTTTGGCTCTTTCCGCCGCATCATTGGTTAAACACGGGGACGGCGCGACACACAACGGCACGCGCTTTGGAGATAAAACCAATAGTAACGAATTGGCTCCCTTTTGAGCAGAATTTATTTTTTTCATTCAGCGTTCGTGGACATCGTCGCAGCAGCAGGTGGTAAACGACACGTCATTGGCGCTTGGCCTGGGAGGGGACGCATCTAAAGGAAAGTGCCAAGCGAACCGACCGAGCCAGTGGCGGCTGTTCCAGCCTGGTTGGACGAGATTTCCATACGATATGCTGCCCTGTCGCTCAGCGATAGCGATAATGGGTGTTAAGAGCGCTCCGTTTTCGCGTTGCTCCAAATTTCGAACGTAGTGATGGAATTTTTTGACGCGTTCAACTCTTGGGAGCACCTGTTGCGCAAACTGTTAACGTAAAATAAGTGCAAAATAAAGTGCGATCGATCTGGCAGCAAAATTGCGCGCACCGAGCATTGGCTCATTGATATGAGTGCAGTCTCCGTGAAAGTGTGAGCAAAACAACGGTGATGCAAGACAACGCGGCTTCTATCAAAGCGACATGCACAATGTAAATCCTCCACAAATAGAGACAATACATAACGAAGGCAACATAGGCTAACTTATGACTGTAGCACAGAGAGGGCACGCAAACTTACTATTGTAAGTACGGCAAATTTTAATTCTCCCTTCAATCCACGACAGGGACCCGGGTGCGTGTAGATTCTCTTGCTAGCAGTAAAAAGCATCCAATGGCGAAGTTTATTTTCAGGGGTGGTAGAATGATGACCAACCTCCTTTAATCTCGTTCGTTTCATGTTTTTTTTTTTCTAAAGAGATGTTCTTCTCGTTGCTCTTCCCTTTGCACTGACCACCGACCAGCTTCGAAAAGCGGCCGCAAAGGTAGATGTAGTTAGAACTCGCAACCCGGGACCTACTAAACCAATACATCGCAGCTCGTGTATCATGGAGCATGTATAGCCTAGGGCAAACGGCTTTCGTGTTTGGGACGAAGTCAGCAGAACAGAACCGCCTGCGCAGCGCGGTTCCATGGAGATCCAAAAAAAAAAAATGCCGAGAAAAAAGAAGTACGAAGCGAGCGACGTGACCGTCCTTGACCACGGACCGTTAAAGCCGCGCTCAGGGCAAGGCCAAGGATTTCGAGCATCCGGCACCTTGACCGCCAGCCGGTGTGTCCTTCCGGTACCAGACACCTCGTTGGCCCCGAGCGCATTCCCCGCAGTCCTATTGCGTCCCCTCCCCCGCTACCCTTGTACAGTCCTGGAGAGTCCGGAAAAGGAGGGGAGGGGCAGGAGAGAGAGAGCGACTGAACCGGAGGGCGCGCTAATAAGTGGCATCCGCCGAGAGACTCCAGACGGCGTGAGCGGTAACGAGATGATGGCCGCCTTAGGAAAATGAGAGCGGTGTAATCATGGGCGGAAGCAGCGACGGCCCAGGAACGACTTGACATGGAGCGAGACTGGACTTCGACACTGGGGGGCTGTTGCTCCCCCGATTCCGGCTCCAGGAGCTCAGGGCAGGGAGGCTCCGCGTTCAGAGACAACGTGGCTCACGCGAAAGGCCGGAAGTAGTTACACGCAGCCATTCCCGGGCCCAATGATTGTCGGGTTAGTTAGGCGTAAGTGGGGTCACCCTGAAGACGTCGCAAGGCGCACACGCCGGGTGTTACAAGGGAAATTTGATTCGTCTACTGAGCTGTTTGTTCACTGCCTTTTGTGCTGAGCAGCCACGCAGTCGTCGATTAAATTTAGCATAAATGGTACGCCTAAAATTTCGTCGCAAACTACTTGCCTCGCGACATCGTTCGTTTAACGCTCTCATTAAATCAGCTTGTTTTCCGGCGTGCTCTCGGACATGTAGTTTGTCCCGTTACCCTGCCTCCCTCCCAATACCGGGCAAACTATGCTCACCAAGGCACAGTTTCGTCCGTCATGCGTCCGTCGGCGTTCCGCCATGCACCAAGGTCTTCGATTTTCTGCCAATACACCATCGATTTCATCAGCACGAAGTAGTAACACAGTATTTCTCTTTTTCTCTTCTGCAGGTGGTCCCACAGCCCAAAAACATGCGATACTTCATTCTGTTTTAAAGGAGTCGTAGGTTTCACTCCAACGATCGTGGCGTTTGCTTCGCTGTGGGGCTTCGTCGCCTCATCGCCAGTTAAGAGGCGAAACTTAAAAGAAGGAAGCCTAAAGTCAATTAAGTACAGAAAACGAAAATGCCGTAATTTGAAGCAGTAAACGTCACTATCCCACAACTAGAATGTAAAACATGGCAATTGCAGGTGACAGCTTCCTTATCTCAGACAATTCGGCCACGGCCGCAGCCTTATCGCGCTACGTGCGCGGACAGGAATCATTCAGTTTTAAGCATTAGTTCCCTTCCAGTCCCCAGGTATGTTGAAGTAGTTGAAACCGAAACTAACGGAGTTTCCTACTCCTGGCAAGGCAGCCAAGTTGCACAACGAACCATCAAACGCAGTTCGCCCCAAGAAAAGTCGGTCCACAAACTCTCGCTCACTTGTGGCAAGTCGTACATTGGGTGGTCAGGAAGGTTCATAAATGAACGGTTGAGAGAGCACCGCTTAACAGCGGGATCCATATCGGCTGGGGGGAATCTCGCTGATTACTGCGAAAGGTGCTTGATCAAACGATACCCTGACCCTATACCCTGTTGACTGATCTTTCAGGAAACGCGCATACTAGGCACGATGAAAACTCAATCAGAACGAGACATTTTTGAAGCCTTGTGTATAGATAAAGAAGGATCAAATTGTGTCAGCACTCCTTACGCCAGTTTATCTAAAAACGAGACATCGTACCTTAAGCGTGGCACCACTACTGCGCATGTGTGATTTTTAGCACCTTGAGAAGACTTGTATTCTGCGTTTTTTTTTCAATAAGCGGCAGTTGAACACTAACGTCTGTCCTGCGCGTATCTGTTTTTGTCCCTTGTTTCCAAATAGCGCCAGCAAATATGATTTCGAATGCCTAACCACTAGCCCAAGTTCCCGCCGTAATAATTACTACATGCAGAAAATCAAAGTAATGTGCAACTATCTCGTAAAGGAAAAGCAGTTCACAATTGGTAGCGAAGTGATAGAAATTGTAAAGGAACTACTTAGGGCAGGTAGTGACCGCGGATCCGGATCACGAGAGGGAAATAACTAGAAGATTAAGAATGAGGTGGAGCGCGTATGGCAGGTTCCTCAGATCATGAATAGCAGTTTACTAATATCCCTCAAGAGAAAAGTGTTCAACAGCTGTATCTTGCCGGTACTCAGCTACGGGGCAGAAACGTGGAGGCTAACGAAAAGGGTTCAGCTCAAGTTAAGAGAAAGAAGGTTTATTGATAGGAAAGGCAGAGAGGTTGGCCTGAAAAATAAATATCTATCCTGCTACTCTGCTCTGGGGGACGGGAAGAGGACAACGCGGCGAGCTATGGAGAGAAAAATTATAGGCGTAACGTTAAGAGACCGGAGGCAGGCAGAGTGGGTGAGGGAACAAACTCGTGTTATTTGCATCCTAGTCGAAATCAAGAGGAAGAAATGGGCTTGGACAGGGTATGCAATGCAAAGGCAAGATAACCGCTGGTCCTTAAGGGTAACGGAGTGGATTCCAAGAGAAAGTAGCGTAGCACGGGGCGGCAGAAGGTTAGGCGAATAAGAGTAGGAAGTTTGCAGGCATAAGGGTGGGCGCATTTGGCAAAGCACTGAGTTAATTGGAGAGACATGGGAGAGGCCTTTGCCCTGCAGTGGGTGTAGTAAGGCTGATGATGATGATGATGATGATGATGATGATGAGAACCGGCCGCGTAGACAGCCCACAATGTGTGTGCGACCATGACGATTAGGAACGTGGTTCCCTTTTCACTCTAATACCCAGAACATAACGGGTTTAAGGACACGATTGAAGAGGAATTTTACAGCTGTTGATAAAGGTTTTTCCAGTCAGTTTCCCAAAAGCTATTAGACCCATGGCGACGTGCGCGCTACAGAAATGTGCAATCATGGAGCTGAAATCATTCCTCGAGGACAGCGGCAACCTTCGGAAGTAATAGATGTTGCTTGAACAACCATTGGTTAGTGACCATCTCTTTTACTCGCGCCTCGTGATAGTCTCCACTGCCTTTACAGATTAGAATTCCTGTGCTAGCACTGCCAGTTAACGAGTGCGATGGTTGTCTGACAACCAGTTTTGAGTTTCTCTTTCGTGCGTGCCCATTATTTCAAGAATCTTCTTACGTCCTTATCTACTTGCTTATATTTATGTTCAAATGTGATTGCTCATTGCGACGTTCTTATGTATCTTGACTATAGTATATTCATTTACTGTGCTTGTTGGTTATTAACATTTACTGTGATTATGCCTGCTCACAGATTGGTGCTTATTTATCATTTACCATTAATGTCAAGGTTTGTGACGTGCGCTCTGTGCTCTTTGTGTCGTGTAGAGTCCATTGTATATTTGTAGTTGTATTTTCTTGTGCATTAAGTCAGTTTGTGCATTATGTTAGTTTCAGTGCTTTAGTGCTCCATGTGAATCGGAGTATCCAACGCCGCCGTAAGGCCCCAATCTCTCATTCCATATCCACGGAAATTAAAAAAAGAAGAGTAGCCACCAATAGGAAAGCAGACAGACACTAGCAAAAAGCTGGCAGCCTCGCAGCCACCAAACTTTATTCTCAAGTAGGTGTTGCAGGTGACCGTTCCTTATGCCTTAACCTGAATCCACTGTCATGTATTGAGAGCCACGTGCGCATACCTTACATACAACCATGAGCAGTATTAGAGGGAACAAACCGTTTGAGCCAAGTTGTTTCTTTTTGTTATGCCCTTACTGAATTTAAAACGACTTTTGGATTTTATGCGACTTGTGGAAAACTAGTTACAAAGCAGAAAAAAACTGCGCTTCTTGCTTATAATTGTGGAGTAATCGATAAAAGAATACTCAAACGCTGTTCCCTCTCCCACTGCCCCCGACTGCACGTTGCCGAGGCACGCATGCCAGCTTTTCGCTCTGTCTTCGCACTTACGCGTCGGGGCACTTACCCCAGTGGGTCTCGACCGAACGGCCGGGCAGCGTAAACATTTCCGCGACCGCCGGAGGCGAGGCACGCGCAATTATGCAAAGCGGCCTCTTCAGCGCGTCTCGCGCGAGGAAGCCCTCGCCAACCTGTGCGAGGCTGGAGCATCTGCGACCTTCGCGCGCGGGCCTTGGCACAGGGAGCCGCGGCGGGTTCGGCCGGTCGTTTACCCGCAGACGGGCGCGTGAGTGAGCACGCTGCCTGGCGCTCTTAAGACTCGGGGAGGCAGATTGGAACGAGGGCTGGAAGGAACCACTGCTGCACGGTGTGAGCTAGATCGAAGCGAGCATCATTAAAGGTCGCAACAGTGTGCACCCGCAGCCCCTTACGTAAAAGAAAATTACATTGCTCAAAGCAAGCACGAAAGCACAGGCAACAGAGTATGCCTAGAAGCCAAAGTGCAGCTCTGTTACGTAAAAATCTCCTGTAATTCGTTTTCATTTTTGTTGTTGTTGTTGTTGTTGATGATGATGATGTTGTCCTTCTTGTTGCGGAACTTCAACGTACGAGCCCGAGCGCAGCATAACGACCAGTTCCATTCTTGTTTTAATTTTAGTTTATTCACATTTTTTTTCTTAAATCGTGCTTAATCTTCTTTTTCTAATTTTATTAATGTACTCCGTGAGTAAAATGATAGACTTCTCCTCAGCCGCCTCGATCGTCGCAGCGAGAAATATTCGAGAAGAATTTAACGAATTCCCTACGAGGGAATTGGTGTGCGTAGTGTATTTGATTGCGCTGCAAAAATCACCACCTGTTCTCTTTTATCACCTAATTTGCCTCTCTCCGTATTTAAGGCATCGTCGCAGAGCACTCCGATTCGTGGCATATGGGGCCTTTAACACAATGCTTCATTTGTCACAAAAATGAACCAAAGAAACTGAATCTCAATGGTTCGAGGGCACGTCGAGTAATACGAACTGCCAGAACAAAACAGTAACGCTGACCCTTAAACTTCTATAGCCCTTCCTTGGGGCTTAGTTGCCACATTATGATTTTTATATCACACTATTATTCTACATATTACCGCTGATGCAACTATTTTGCCCCAAAGAAGGAGGCAGGTGTTAATAGTATACCTTGAATGTCAGCAGAAATGAGTGCTTCTAGACTAACCTTCAGTACGAAAGACCTAATCCTCAAAGTAACTACATCTGTAATTACGCGCAACAAAATAACGGCTTACTTTAATAGGGTACAGACGGCCTGAGAGGCAGCGCCGAACAAAAGATGGCGAAAAAAAACAACCGCCAGCTAGAAGATCACACACACAGTGATCACACACAGTGCTGTGCGCATGTGTGAATTAATTCCTCTAAAATGAACTAATCACGCGCACAACCTGGACGCATATCTTATTGTGTAAATAGTTTGTACATATTACTTCTCCCCCTATCCTCTCTTCCTGTCCCCTCACCTCTTTCATTTCATTTCTCCATCCCGCCTGCTATCCTTTATTTCCGCTGCCCCAGCTCTGGTGCTTCAGTATCGATGGCAGATGCCGGGTATAGCAAAAATCTTTTCCTTCCTTTTTACTATTATTTTTAATAAAACCACTACCACCACCAGCTCGAAGAATCGCTTCGCGGCAACCGTACGACAATGCTTCGAGCAGAAATATATTTAAAGGAGAGCAGTTTATTACTATCTGCTATATGCGTACGCTGTCTCAATTTTTTTTGCCTTATTTATTAACCGTGATTGGACGATGTTAGCGCTAACACGAGGTGTCGGCTTAGTATATAACGTCTGCTCCTCTTAAGCTTGTATTTTTTAACGCCAGAGGGGACGCGGTGACTTTTGTCAGTGATACCATTTCTAACCGCGTGGTAATGATGGTGGCGGTGTATGTGGTTGGGTTTACGGAGAACAATGATACGCCGGAGCAAAATGGTCATACGAACAGCAGCTCTAAGTTGGGACGCTGTATCACGGAGTTGTAAAAACCAGCTTCTTAGCCCAATTAGCAGGTGTGAGCCCGCGTTTAGCGTTCGAATGTTAACTTCGAAACAGTGCCGTAGCTGAATTTGTTCAAACATTACAGAAAAATTAGTTTGCCCTGGAGACTACGAGCAAAAAAAAAAAGGCCGTTTTCGAGCACCGCAGCCGACTTTGAGGTCGTTTGGGTACACGTCTGAAAGCCTGCCGACGAAGCATTGAGCTTCTGCAAACAAGGCTAAGAGGAAATGATCAGTCCGTCGAACATTGCGGAATATCACACACGTCTTCACAACTTCTCCCGGACAGGCGCTTACTATGCAAGACGCAAAGGTTAAGTCGCCATCAGCAAAAAAAAAAAACAATAAATAAAAATAGGAAAGGAATCTGACAAGGAACATAATGCAGCGCGAAAGATAGCCTGCTCAATAAGCGTTTGCGTACCATTTCAGTTCAACTACGAGACAAGCCTCGCTAACTACGAGCCGAGAGGTACGTCCTTAGGCTAAGTGCGCGCGCGTGAGCGCAGGGCAAGGAGGAAATTTTAACGTGAGAGAGAGAGTAATTAAAAGATTATTAATGCATTTAAATTAAGAAGGTTTTCCTTGGTTATAGGGGGCACGATAATTTTTGCGAATTCGAAGCCCTCCAACATCAAAAGAAAGCTCACATTTCAAAATTTCCCAATCTCCAACGTGGTTTCAAATATCGAACGTGAAAAAAAAAAATGCATTCGAACGCTTCGTAAGTTGGCTTTCTCGCGAGTCACATGCATCACATGGCGACACTACAAGTGGTGTTGTCACCCTAAGCATCAACGTTTACTTCGTCATAAACCATATGTACTACACAAGTATTTCCCAAATTGATTGCTCGAATGACACCCTTCAACCTAAGTACCCCAAATGAGAAAGCCAACCAAACGAGCTTTCAAAAGCATGTTTTCTCATTCGATATCTCGGACCACAACGCCAATTCCGGCATACTAAAACTGAGCTCGCATTCGACGTTGGCGGCTTTCAATTTCGCGATATAATGTTGATTTGTTAACTTTAGGCCATTTTACGTCTTTTAATTGCAGCTTTGTCACGAAAAAAATGTTGCGCTTTCCTTACAATTCACATCAACAGACTGCACTGAAGTACCTTTCGCGGCTTTCAAAAGAAAGATGCGAATCCAGTAACCTGAAACAGTCGCTATAATAGACGTGCTTTCAAACTAAGTAGAGGCCGCAATTAGAGTGGATAGCTCACCTCCACAGATGCGGACTAAATCCGGGGCATTTGTCCTTGCATGTCAGGCAGGGCTGTCCTTCGTCGACTTCGTGAACTAGGACACCCTGCAAAGAGAGGAGAAAAATGACACTGTGTGAACCATTGTGTCGCAACTGTGCAACTGAAGAACCACATATTTTTTGTTTTTGTTGCTAACAGTAGAGAACTCGGCGCGCATGTGTGGGTACCCTCCAGTTGTACTTGGGGCAGATTTCAACCTTTCTCAATATTGAGATCTCACCCGCCAAACAGTTGTTATTGAAATGCAGTGGCATCTGAAATTCGAAGCACTTCTTTGGCTGTTCGGAAATAGTTCTAGGCGCAGATGGAATAGTTATCAACAGCACGAGTGCTGTGACGATAGTTAGAATCTAGTGTACAGACAGAAGCCTGAATTCGCGTAGTGGAGACTGCATGGACGAAGTGTACACTAACACGCAACGGGAATTGATGTAATTGTCAATTTAATCTTATATTCTTTAAAACGACCTTCAAGTTATATGAGGGCATCTAAACATAGAGTTTCACCTAAGACTTTACACAGTTTTTAAAAATAGGCTTTTTGAGTTAGAAGATCGCTTTTTTGGGCATAGCATTGTCAACGGTATAGTACATCAGAACAAAGCTAAGACGTGCTAAATAGCAGGCTGGTTAAATAAAATTGAATAGTTTACTTTTAAACTACTACTGTTAGGCTCCTTAATTATAGAGAGGCTGTGGCCCACCTTAAGTAATATCCATATTAGTTTTTAAAAATTCGAAAATGTGGTTACGCTAGGCGCTGTAGTCCAACAAATTACGACTATTTCGACGAGTTACGTGCACTGGAGAGGTTGCTTTGCATGCAAGCTCCTCAAAAGCGAATTTATTTTGGCGCGATGTAGGTAAAATTTGTTGGCCCACAGCGTCGAAGGTAACCACGTTTTCTAAATCCTAAAAACTTATACAGTGGGTATACAAATCTATGCCGAAAAAAAGCAATGTTCTGACTGAAAAATCCTATTTTTTAAAACTATATAAAATCTAAGATGAAACACCCTGTATATTAGATATACTAAGCACACTCTTATATTACACTATAACTATATTTGGAGCTGATATTTGCACATTATAATTAAAGGAGGTTCATGTTTATATTATTATTTAATAATCACGTTCATACGTGACCTACGTCCTGGCGTGTCTTACCGTACGTCTTCGCACGTTCTGTCTCCACTGCCCTTATAAAAGTGGTCTAATGACAGTCTACAGACATCTTATAGACTGTAGTGGCTTCCTATAAGTATTTACTTTTGTCTCTGAAATCTATAGGCCGTCTATATACAATAGTCTACTAAAAGTAAATTGCCATAAGTCTATAGACAGCCTATAGACTGTCATAGGATTTGTATACTTAAGATTTGTAGATAGACTTTAAAGACAAAATTCTAGGGAGAGTGTATGGCCTGAGTAAAGAAATTTTTGTAAAGACAGGCGCATTCAAGTTACAATGCAACGCCAACAAGTCCCGTTCCTCGCTCTGCTGATGTACATATTTTCGGGCGATAATCAACACGAGAGGAAAGTCTAGATAATTTGAAAGTCAATGTTAGCGACAATGACACTTATCAAACGGGTGGACTATTCAAATCCTTCAAAAATTATCTTCTAGGGCCTCCATTTTCACAAATAGAAGCCCACTCTAACAAATCGTTGGCTGGCGTTTTCACCAGCAAAGGAATGCCTTGCAGCATTGCGTCAAAAAGGTAACTGCTTCGAGAAGCCGGGACACAAACGACGCAAAAAGCTAATTCCGTCAAACACACAGAGTACTATTGTAGATAGCCTGTCTGCTTGTGCATACACATTAAACCTGTCACGTTGAAGGGCGATTTAGTACTTTTGACGCCAACCCCTTTGGCTTTCCGCAGTCAGCAACTGAATCTCAAAGACGTCACAAATTTCAGTGGCATACCTGCGCGTTTGCCTGCTTCAATGATCGTCATAACATCGCAGCGAGGATAGGGCTGAAATTGCCAGCTGCTCTCATGGTTGCGTAGTATTTTTTTTTTCATACAACGGAAGACATAAACAATTTGCCCGACCCGTTTGGACAACCGACTCCAGACTGTAGGCCATGTATCAGGGCTACGACCACACACTAACTCGAATAATATCATTCAGGCTTTTCACAGTTCCTTACGCAGAGCTATAAATGCCTGCCGAATAAAAGTAGTGGAACCAGTACACAGTCGGTATACTCACGCAAAACTTGTCTCTACCAAAACCGACTACAGCCCATATCAAATAGCAGTTGCCACGGGCGGCAACAACTTTTCCTCGGGTTTTTTTCGTTTATTTTGATAAACCACTACTCTTCCCCGGCTGCAAAAATAAAGCGAAAGGCTATAGGGCCTCAAGACAACCTCGTAACCTCTCATCAGATGAACACATTCTATGACCCAGTTGAAAGGTTTTCAAGAACACGAGGGACGTCCGGTAGGCGAACACGTCCTCCAATACCATAACCCACGTGACAAGTGTCCGAAAAACGGACAACACGGGGACAAGAAGTCGGCAACCTCATTTTACCGGCGGCTTAACTGCACTCCAACGAATTTCACTTCCGCAAATCTAGAATAGAAAGCCTTCACTTCGTGAAATTTGAAAAGAAAGGCGAATAGATGAAAAATACTCTACCGTTTTCCGAAACGGTGACCTCTTAGATGTTGACCACAAAGTTTGAATGCTATCTCTAACCGACCGTATTCAGACTTCCAGCAATGAACTCCACTCAGAATAGAAAATGCGGCCGGTTTCAATCATGATCGAGCAACACTGAACTCTCTTCATGAATAAATTGTGGTTGCTAAAAGGAAAAGAGCCAACGACATTTCTCTGCTATAGCAGTGCAGTTTGGCACTGCTTCAGTGAGGACCATGGCAGAAATAAAGCCGCCTGCTCCACTTCCCCGAGTAACTAAACGGTGCCGTAAAGAAAAGTTGCTATCGGGCATTATACGAACAGACTCGGCATACAATTCTTTATTTCACTGGAAAAAAATAAGCATAAACTGTTAATAATACCAAATAAAACAAAATAACTATGAATAGATACCTAACCGAAACGACGAATCTAAAGTTCCCCACTCGGCAACGCTGCTCTTACAAGTGGCTACCTCTTTCTTCATTTTTATTTCTTTCAACACTCCCTACATAGTCGCCATCCTCCTGCAATGCACCGCGAAGCCAAGAAGGATGCGGCATCGCCAGAGAGGACGATTTCGCACTTGCGCAAGCCTCACTACGTTGAACACAATGGAAAGCGAGAGTTGTTAGATTTCACACACTACCGCCGTATAGCTGATGGCAGCTGACCTCAGAAGATGCAACCATCGCTGCGCCATAGAATAAAACCAAGGCATCCAGTCGAGAGCAACCTGTAGGTTGTGAGGTGTAGACTGAGACCGATCAAACCTTAACCAGAAAGAAGTAAAAAGGCAGTAAGCTGTCCTCTAGCGCACTCATAAAAGGGACAGCGGTAGAGCCTCAATTCCTTAGCACTAATTAAAAGTCGATGTTCCTTGTGTCGAAGATGCCAAATCGGGAGCGAAGGCACTGCCTTGGTAGTACAAGCGCTTCTGTCTTGACAGCATTAGTTATTGAATGCCAGTCCGTTTTCTGCACTGGCGTTGCCTACTAGTTAATCGCCATTTGCGCTATGGGCTTTCTGAAACAGTGAATGAAGTGATGCCCAATTCATATACGGTCTACATAAATGGCCATTTTTTATCGCTCTTTTTTTGCGATAATAAAAAAGAGATAAGCGTGGATGAATGACTTCAACGAATTGCCTGTTCGTGCTCTGCCCTCTTGCACTGACTTTTTTGCATGGTACAGCAGTGCGTCTTGGGGGCTTGTATCGGACGAGGCCGCTTCCGTACCCACGCCTTGAAGGCTTGTCTTGTACTGGCAAGAGACCTACCAAAGGTCCGATGCATAGATTTTATCAGCATACTCTTCGAATCGGAGTGATGAGTGGAGTAACCTTGGCAAGCAAATTTGGAGAGAAACAGAAATTGTTTTTTTTCTTTTTTTTTAGAATTCGAGGTTATCGAAGAATTCGAATGTGGGAAGCTTCTAGGTAAACGATGTAAAGTGTTTTTGCACTAGTATTGAAAATATTGGCATAATCTTTTATTAAAACCACGACGGTGTTCAGGCTTCTTTTCATTGCGTTGGAGAATGCGGGGGAATTCGCAGTGACGCCATTGTCGCCGAAATTTCAGATTTCCGCTGTCTTCGCCAGCACGCTGCTGGGCGTCGTCCGACGCCGCCAAACAAATCTTCGTGAGCTTGACCTTCTACGGCGTTGGTTTCCTTTCATGAAACAACCGTTTTTTCGCTGGAAACGTAACACCGTCGCACGTGACGTCATTATCGGAGCCTCTGGCCGTCGCTGTGCACTGCAGAGAAGCTTGAACGCTGACGTCGCTTTATTCGGCGTCATCTTGCTAGCTCAAAACTATTTCGCAGGCTTTACCAGCATGCTTCACACATTCTGCCCTTTTCAACTCATCGAATTCTAAAACCGCTTCAGTTGCCCTTTGGGCCTCGATTCATTTAGTGCGACGAGTAAATTGACGTGCTAAGCTCTAATGTGTCCTACAGGCTATTTAAACCGTAGTTATGAGCTATTTCTAAACAATTTATTGCGTCGTTCGGTCCCATTATGGTCTTTTGGTCTTCTAAGCTATTTTATTCCCATACTCTAAGCTTTAAGCGTTGTTCTCAGCTCTCAGCCACTCGTCGGCCGACTTGGGCATCGCTACCATTGTCCAAGAAATAGCCGCCGGGGGTTCACCTGGCCCAAACACCGTTGAAGGACGGCAGTCCTCCGAGACAACTGGACCCCAGCAACCCCGCCTCCAGTAAGCTTTGCAGAAGTGCCATTAACAGCTGTCGCTGTAATCAACATTCGAAACGCGAGCTTTGCGTTGATAAGTGTTGCCAGAGTGCCCGCAGTCATAATGCCGGCTTCAAAAGCTCTGCTTCGTTCTTGTGTTATCAAAGTGACAGCGAAGGCAGACCCCGGTGAAGTCGTATCGCGGCAAAAACAAAAAAAAAATAGAGCGCGTCCCTGTGCCTGCCCGAAAACAGTTACAGCTTCGGCCGGAATTCTTCCCCTCGGTATTAGAGCGCCATTCTCGCTTATATTTTCTCGGGGTTCATCTCGGGAAAAGTCAGTCCGACGCCTTCATGCGAACGACTCGCCACGGGCGCTATATTATGCATGCGTACACGTAGAAATGTGTCTCGGAATGCGCAACGCGTCTTCCGGCTTCGCGTGCGTAATTGGGCCGTGGCATTCCCCGCCGTTCGTCGCAACATTTGACTCGAGTACGCGACGATGGTTACCACGAAACATAGCTGGCTGCTCTTGGAGACGAAATCACCCTTAATCGCTCGGCACGCGGTTTGTGGGCTAGGCCGCATAGGAACCGATTCGTACGTTGCATTCTGTCACCAAAGTTTGGCTGGAGTTCGTCTTCCCCGAAGGAAGAACGGACGGGTGATGAGCGTGGGAAGCACGAGAGGAAATCCAATACCTCGATGCAATGTCGCGGTACCGGACCATTTCTTTGCAGTTACCATGCTTTCCTCCCAGCAACGACGGTTGAACAACGAGGCAGCGAAGCCCCTTGGTCAAATTATCAGATTACAAGCCGCTTATTGAGGAAGCGAGCAGAGACTTCGTAAGAAAAAAATAGCTCGCGGTTTAGCATTGCAAAGCACGAAATATTGTGCGGAAGCACGGATTTTTTGCAGGTACCCTTACAAAAACTTCTTTAGACAGTCTACAGACTGTCCTTAGACTTCTGTCTATGAAGTCTATAAGCCTCTCTATAGACGAACCCAAGAGAACAGTCTATAGGCAATACAAATCTTATAGACAGTTTATAGACAATCTATAGATTATGGCCATACACTTTTAGTAAACTTTTTCTATAGTATTTCTATAGACTACGAGTAGACAAAAAGAAATATCTATAAGAAGGCAACAGAGTCTATAATTTTATTTATTTTATTCGAGAAGTGTGCCATGAGGCATAAGTTGAAAAAGGAAAGGGGGGGAAGGAATGCACGGGATTGAAAGTTAAAAGAAAGAGTGAAGAACCGTTGCGCTGAGGTAGTCGCAGAGGTTATAAGAAGTCTATAGAGTGTCTAGAGACTATTTCTATAAGGGTAGACACCACCGCCACATCACTCAATGCGCGATTGAGGTGTCCACTGATCCAGTGAGACCGCTACACTGCTACTCAGTGGCGTCATACAGACACCGCTGAAACCCTGGGACTGCGGCTGAAAGAAGACCGGGCAGATACACTGCTTCCTATGTGATATTTAGCACAGGGGGCTACACAGCTTGCAAAATGAAAGTTGAGTGACAGGCACTGTGCAACGTAAATCGGCTGCATTTTCATCAGCTTCCCGGCTTGAACGGATCGGCTTTTGTAAGAGAGAGTGACAGCTGCGTACGATCTCCAGAATAGTGACGTGAACGTCAGACATCGTGTCTAACGTTCGCAGTTGTAAAATTAGCGTAGAGCTCGGCCGACAGCATGCTGTGAGACGCTAATTAGACATAAATGGACCAAGAGCGGGCGGTACTGCCTTTTCCTTTCCACTCTTTGTCGCCTTTGTGGCGCTCGAACATTATGGAACAATTACGCCGAGCAGGATTAGCGTTAAAACTGCAAATGGCGACCTCTATTCATCGATGCCACCTAAAAGATGCGAGGCATGCAAACCGTACTGCCCAACAACCACTGAAAACAACTGTGCTGAAAAAAAAATAAATTAACCAGCTATTAGTGGTAGCACTGCTGGAACAAAAATTTCACATATACCCGTTTCCGCAAACGAAAAAAAAAAGTGTCTTTGGGCATCAGAGACTGGCCTTTGTGTACAGCCTAAAAATGCAAAATAAATGGCTGTCAGTAGCTTTACACCTGATCACGAACGTGAGCTAGGTTCGAAAATGGTATTACGCTTTACACACAACAAATGCTTTTATTTTTATTTTTTCATTTGGCATACCGGCCAACTACTGCGCTATGTTTAAATATGCCGCTGTCTACTTAAGAAAAAAATTCAGAACACTTAAGTCGAAACTAAACCTCTTTCGCGAGTATCTACAGACTATTACGTGAGAGCTAGTGCAGATAAACCACTTTTGCCTTTTTCCACGTTATTCCAGCCTGAATAAAACGGATACAGCTCCTCTAACACAGTGCATTTGCCACAGAACAAGTGGTCGCGGGGTCCACTTGCCGTGCTGGTTCGAATCTCGCATGGAGCGTCGACGGTTTTTCCGTTGGCTATGATTCTCCGCCGGAAATTTCGAATCTGGAGCCCCTCACTTTCAGCATTTGTTTTGGCGTCAGCATAGCTGTCATTTTGGGATGACATTCGTCTCACACCGCCGAGAACGGCAGCTAAAACCACGTCAGTTTAGAACTCACGACTTAGTAATCAGTCCAACGCCGACAGCGTGCCGAAGAGTGTGCCTGCACAACTCCGGAGTCCTCGTCTCAAGTCCTTCGATAGCAAATTGCTACGCGCTGGTAAGCCGAAGTGCATGACAGCACCAGATAATATGAATGATAATATGAATGTGACTGGTCGGCGAGCATAGCACGAGCGGTCCGCCTCGCGGCAGTTTTTACAACCCAAGATTCAGACACCGCACGGTCGATCTTATTACGGACACGAATCTCGCCCAAGTAGAACATGTGCAGTAAAACTTCTATTTGGGCTAGTTGGTGCATGCATTTTTTAACCAAGGGAACGGAGAAGCGCAAAAACAAGCAATCACACAAGAAGGACAAGACACGACACGAGCGCTGACACACACACACACACACACACACACACACACACACACACACACACACACACACACACACACACACACACACACACACACACACACACACACACACACACACACACACACACACACACACACACACACACACACACACACACACACACACACACACACACACACACACACACACACACACACACACACACACACACACACACACACACACACACACACACACACACACACACACACACACACACACACACACACACACACACACACACACACACACACACACACACACACACACACACACACACACACACACACACACACACACACACACACACACACACACACACACACACACACACACACACACACACACACACACACACACACACACACACACACACACACACACACACACACACACACACACACACACACACACACACACACACACACACACACACACACACACACACACACACACACACACACACACACACACACACACACACACACACACACACACACACACACACACACACACACAGGATGCGTGGCGAGCGCAAACTTACAGCACAAGACAAGGTACGGGACGAGCGCCGAATGACAACTAATTCTTTTTAATTAGTTTTTTTTATTCGAGAAGTGTTCCATGAGGCATAAGTTGAAAAAGGAAAGGGGGGAAGGAATGCACGGGATTGAAAGTTAAAAGAAGGAGTGAAGAACCGTTGCGCTGAGGTAGTCGCAGAGGTTGTTAATGAAACGGTTGTCCATTGTCCACTTCACGAAGTCACTTTCGCGGTTCCACCGCAGGCCCACCTCCCTGAGGAGCCGTTTTCTGATAGCAGCCGTCGCTGGGCACGTCCACAACAAGTGCCGCACATCACATATGTCCGGTGCAGCGCCACAGGGAGGGCACCTGTCAGGTAGCGGCAGATCTTTGGCACGCCACCGATGACGGACAGATGGTGTCAGAGCCGCCCCTGCCCGAATCCGGCGCACGGATACCTCCTCCTGCCGAGTAAGACTACGGGGGAGAGGGTGCGAACACGGAGGAATTAAGAGCCCGTGTTCGCTGGCGCAGAACTTCGGAATCGGAAACGTGGGACAGGAACGGATCTGGGGGAAGAGGGGAAGGTGGCGGATCGTCTAATGTATGAAGATGAGTCATAGCATCCGCTTGAATGTTATGTGGATCCTGGGCATGGCCGCGAATCCAGTGTATGCGCACAGGACATGGATACTTTGCGCAGAGCACATGAATAGATTGTGAAATCTGGAACGTTCGTCGAACAGCCTTAAGCTGTTTAAGGGCGGCGCGGGAGTCGGTGTAAATGTGAACTGTATTGAATGCTGGAACGAGCGGAAAGGAAGCAATGGCATTGTAAATGGCTTGAAGTTCCAATGCCAGGGAGTGCACGTATCCGCAGTATACGTCGCGCGAGAGTTGAGATGCGGATGAGATGGACTATACACAGCAGTAACTCCCCTCTCTGCAGAATGAGATGCATCCGTGTATAATATGCACCCTTCAGGCAGATGCGCTGCTGATACCGACGGGGAAACAGTGGGGCGATTGTCAGTGAGCTGGCAATAGGACCACGGTGGAAGTGTCTTTAAACGATGAAGTTTGAGAGACTGTTTTCGAGCTCTATTTGCCACCCGTTGGTCGATGATTTCACTGAGTGTATTAAGTTGGGCGAACTCCTGTAGCACAGGTATGGGTGTTAAACGAGGCAGATATGTTATGACGCGCATAGCCTCACGATTGATAGCTTCAAGGGAGTCCCACTGTCTGCGGGTTGTCAGTTTGCGCTCTTCACGAATCTCGCCCAACCAAGGCAAGCGCTTTATGCGAGAGGTGATCAGCGCAGAGTGTGAAGGGAGATACAAGTGCGATGCGACAACGGGAGAGACAGTGCTTCAAATTAGCGCACGACAACAAGGCAGTCGTGCCAGAGGGATTCAAGATTCGAAAGAGGTATACAGGCTCGCACTGATCTTTCAAGCCCTCGACATCATCATCGGAGGGATTTAATTTACGCTGACAACAAACTGCTTTTCTCCTCTTTGATGGTCCCGCACTTTCGGAAGACAACTAGGGGCCGGATGGCAGCGGCGGCTCTCTGCGGGGCATGACGTCACTACGGTGCAGCGCTGCAGTCGCCCCCGGCTTATCGGACAGCGCGCTGAATGAGGCACTGAAAACACGTACGCCGCGTTCTAGCGCGTGTTGTACGGCGCGTTGGAAAGCGCTGTAGCGATAAGCGCCGGCCCTCGTCGGTAAACGGCTTATCGCGGCCTCACGCCGCCCATCTAACAGCGACGCCACTACGGCGGCGCCATGGCCGCCGTGCGTTTATGCATCTGGGGATAGATGGAGCCCCGCGGCGCGGCCAAGCTCCGCGCAAGCACTCCAGCGGCGCCTTTTTTATGGAGTCGACGACCGTTTGTTTGGCAGCGTTTGCAGCAGCATAGAACTGCGCAATGTTGGTGTTGGAAGCAGTGCTGTATGCACTTACGTATGACTGGCTTCACTTAACCTTTTCCACCCGCGACTGCCAAGTGGAACACGGTCACGTCTTCTCTTTTCTATCGTCTCCTTTTGGTTCGTGTTTACCCGAAACAAGAGGCTAGTGTGGTATGCCAAGCACACATCTTAAAGCAAAAAAAAAAAGATTCAATTTGTGGCTGGCGTTGGGAGTCTGTATAAATGCCGATGCTGTGGGCAGCCCTGCGAATGGAAGCAGCTGCAGATGTAGACAAGAAGGTGGGAGAAAGTCATAAGGGAAAGGGTAGCAGCCAGCTGCCTACTGAAGTACAACACACCAAAGAGACACCGAACAAAGCGCAATATGCCAGGGACCGTATTATATAAGCTGTCCATTTTCCATCGTCCATTTCGCGTCCATGTGGTCCTTTGGCATTGGTCAGTCACATATACCCACGGTTTTCAAACGTCTGCAGGAAGGCACCCACTATTGGACGGTTGGCGGCCAAACCTCACCCTTGGCTGCGATATGCAGTCAGTGGTGAGGTGCATCGCAGCTTCCTGTCAACAACAGGCGACCGGACCTGACAACTGTCTGCCATTGGCTGCGATATGCAGCCAATGGCGAGGTCCGGTTGCCAACCGCCCAATGGCCGGATCCCTTCCCATAGACGCTTGAAAGCCGCGGGTATATCTGAGTCGCCAATGCCAGAGGACCAACCAGACGGGAACTGGACAATGGGCGGCTTATCGAATACGGCCCCAGGACTACTTTAAAAGCGGTCTCCATTCTTTTCTTGACACGCAAGCCCATTTACGAGTTAAAGGGCACTTGATTTATTTCTCTTCGGCACCAATCTACGCGCTTCAAACGAATTTCATGTTTCATTATCTCCCTTTTCATTATTTCTGTGTCTTTTGTTTATTTCGTTCTTTCGAGCGGTGGGAAAGGACAGGCCCCTTTCCGCAGGAGAGATACTTCGTTCCGCATTTATTCGCACTCTTCATTTTCGCCACCAACAACGGTTCACCGCAAAATATAGCACCACACTTAAATCATACGGGCCAACGCCGCTTCTTTGCGTCTGCAGTGCCCGTGCCCGTGACAAGTTCCGCGAACGAGAGCTGCTTTTATTTACCACGCATAAATTGCCACGTAAAACAGGTGGTTCTTGTCCGCTTAGCGGAGGAGGACCTCTCTTGATTTAACCTTTAATAAAGTCCTCTCTGTCTCTCTCTATCTCGAGAAGGTCCTTGCTGATACCAAAGGCTAACCCGAAATGCACGCTGGTAATAAAAAGCCACTGCTGCATGGCCTCCTCAGTTAATTGAAGAAAAAAAGAACCCTGCATTAAGCGATCGCGCACTATGTTTAGAGTGTTTTATGCAACTCGTATTTAAACTGAACTGTTAGAGGTGGTACTAATGAGAGAAATATGTTAAAGAATGTCATTAAAGTTATACATATCGAACTTTCTTATTATACCTGTGCTCGTAAACAATTAGATCATTACTTCGCTGCATTAATAATTTCGGAATCACGGGATTAAGCAGAGAAGCACTATCTGAATTGTAATGAATAAAAAGCCTGAGCCGCAGTGCAGTACAATAATTAATCGCGAGCTGCGTACGATATGGTGAGCAACGTCATCTTCTCTCTTCCATTAAACGCGGCTCTTATCTGATAGCAGTGGACACAACCGAATAAAGTGCAGACAACAAATCCGTTATCTAGAGTGACCCCAGCCCCACGCATTTAGAGCACTCGACGAGGTATCACAAGAGGGTTATAACGCGCCGTGTGTAGTGCGCAGCTCGTGCGTAGATGACCCTCCGGTGGCAATGGGAGTGAAGAGCGCCTGCGTGGTAGGGTCGTTCAGCGTCAAGCCCGGTAGCCGCCATGCTTATATTCAGCTGATCGCAGTAGAATCAAGACGTGGAAGAACAAAAGTATGCAGCACCCACCCATCATCATCATCATCCTGCCTACACCGACTGCAGGGCAAAGGCCACTCCCATGTCTCCCCAATTAAACTTGTCCTGTGCCAGTTGTGGCCGTCTTATTCCCCGGAAACTTACTAATCTTATCTGCTCATCCGACTTTCTGCCGCCCTCTGTTAGGCTTGCCTTCTCTTGGAATCCACTTCGTTACCCTTAACGACTGTCGGTTATCTTGCCTCCGGATTACATGCCCTACCCAAGCCCATTTCTAATTCTCAATTTCCACTAGGATGTCATTAACTTGCGTTTGTTTCGGACCCATTCTGCTCTCGCGCTGTCTCAACGTTGCGCCTATCATTTTCCTTTCCTTAGCTCGCTGCGCTGTCCATAAGTTAAGTTCAAGCCTTGAAGTTTGTGCGCTTTATGTGAGTAAAGGCAAGATATCTCTACTTCATTCCTCATACCTTAAGCTCTTCAATACAAGCTGTCAGTTAGGCTCTCTTTTAGCTAGTTAGGTCGTATGTGCCGTCTTTGCAGCATAGACCTTGCTCCATATGAACGAAACCGCGCATCCCTAGGCAAGTTCGCTGGCACCTTGGAAGGAGTGCGTGGGGCTGAGTGTGCGAAGTAAGGCAGGCGCAGAGAGAAGAGAGAGAGAGAGAGAAAATGTTCAATATTGATTATACCAGGTGTTTGAGAGAAGGCTTTCAGTAATTCTCAAAAATAGATTTTTTCAGGTAAAGATATGGCTTTTTCAGCATAGTATTACTAGTGTTGGCGGACGCCAGAAAACCCGTGAATCATTCTTAGCACCAACCTGGTTAACTAATTTTTAATAATTAACCTTAGAAATATTAGATTTAAGCGCCTAGTTGCAATTATATTTGTAGCCGGTCGTTAGTAATAGCCATATCAGTTTTTAGAATTTCGAAAACGCGATTACCCTCGGCGCTGTGGCTAGACAAAATCTGGCTACATCATGCCGAAGTACATGAGCTTTCGAAAAGCATTCCTTTCCAATGCACGTCACTAGTCAAAAAAGTCAAATTTCGTCGAGCCACAGAGCCAAGGGCACTCGCGTCTTCTAAACTCTAAAAACTGATATGGCCATTACTAACAACATAAAAAGAAGCATTAGGACTCTCGTCAGACTACAACTATCAAGTAGCCCAATTAAGAGCATTAGCTATTGCTAACGACCGGCTACAAACCTCTAGTTGCTAATTAGGTGCCTAGCTCTAATAGTTATTTATTTTATTATTTTTATTTCAAAATACTGCAGGCAGCAGTGCTGCCCAGGCAGGAGAGGGTTACAAATGGTAAGCTTGCAAAGAACGCTCAATGGTATTAATGTTAGTACATTCAACAACCGAAGCAGGCAGACGATTCCATTGTTCGATTGTGCATGGGAAAAAAGATCTTTGGAACTGCTTAGTCCTGGCATTGTATGGCTTTATCACTTTTGTGTGGTTCAGCCTTGATGATCTTTGTGGTGCACAAAGTAAATACGAATCACGTGGCAATCCTGTTTTGTTATGATATAGTAAGTGCACAAATTTTAACCTGGCAATCTGTCTGCGCATCTGGAGCGGCTCCAACTTATGCTGCCTCGGCATATTAGTAACGGAAGAACGTTTCCGGTATTCGGATGAGATGAACCTGGCTGCATGACGTTGGATGCGCTCCACCTGCTCGATGTTTTTTACATGATACGGATCCCACACAATAGAGGCGTACTCTAGGACTGGCCGAATCATAGTGCGATATGCTACAAGTTTTACGCTCGATGGGGACCCTTTTAATTTCTTGCGTAGGTAGCATAATTTTCTGAATGATTTAGAGCATATATCATTGAGATGTATATCCCATTTAAGACTGGTAGTAATTGTCAGGCCTAGATATTTATTGGATGTAACTGCATTTATGCACTGATCTCCAATTTTGTAAGCGTATTGTAGGGGATGTTTCTTAGTTGTAATTGTCGTTGACGGAGTTTTAGAAAAATTGATTTTCATCGCTGTTTGTTCACACCAGTCCGCGATTTTACATAAATTGGTATTTAGTAGTGGCTGACAGGAAGAATTCTGGATGACGGGATAAATGACACAATCACCGGCAAACAATTTTGCAGTGATTATTAAAAGTTAATTATTAAATACTAGTTAACCAGCTAACTGCCTCAAACGATTCCCCGGTTTTCTGGTGCCAGCCAAGGCTAGTAATACTATGCTGAATACGCCATGTTTTTACCTAAAAAAAAAAACCTATTTTTGAGAATTACTGAAAGTCTTCCCTGAAACACATAGTATATAAATCCCCAATTGGTGGGCCCCCTTTCCAGGCCTCCTCTGGAGATTGCCATCCGCTGTGCTCTGTCCGCTAGGTAGGCCTGGGCGGCCGGAGCATCGCTGGCCAGCATCTCCTCCCATGTCGGTTTGGGTGTGGGTTTTGGGAGTAATATTTGTTTGTCGCACATCCATGTTATATCTGCTAGGGTGGGTTCATCGCTGCACCATGAACATGTTTGTTTGAAATGGGATGGGTGCGCCTTGTTCAGCACTATGTGCAGGTTGGGGTACGCGTGTTTGTCTGTAATCTTCTCTATGTGGTTGATGTGGTGATGTCCACGCATCCGTCTGGGGGACGTTGAGCTCACCTGTCCGGTCTCTATTTACATTTTATTTCAGGGTGAGTCATGTCAAGAGGGGACTGGTCTTCCGCACGCAGGGCGTTGGCCTCCCCAGCGGGGGGGGGGGGGGGGGGGGGGGGGGAGTGCTCGGGCGGCCTCGTCCGCGTGCAGATTGCCCGTGATCTCTTCATGGCCGGGTGTCCATATTACTGTCGGTCGTGGGCTATTGGACACGCGCACTGTGCAGTGCTTTCGGCAGTCTAATAATTTTCTTCGCTGGTTGGCAGGTGCATAGGAATGCGACAAGTGTGCGATGCGATGCGGAAGAACGACGCGAGGCGAACGCGTGGTGTCCGCGTGAGCCGAAACTGAGATTGCGCCCATGAGTGCCGCCAGGTTCCCGTCACACAACCATAAATTTTTTTCGCGTCGAAATGCAAAATAAAATCGCTTTATTTAAAGCCGCCTGCCCGTTTTTTATATATACTTTCCTCTGCAAAAAAAAAATTGAGGCTGAAAGCGTGAGTCCCGTAAGTTTGTCGTCCTTGTTTTTTGCGCGCTACGTTTACAAGAAACTAGAAACAACGAGCCCAAAAATCGCTGGACTCTAAGTGAATGCACTCGTGAACAAATAGACTTCGTAGCTGTAGCGTACTCCACGATTTCGAATAGTCCGGCGGCGGGATCAGAACGACAAGTTTTAGTATCTGAATGGCAAACTTCCCGTATTACACCGCTGCGCATGTTGCCTGCAGGGACGTTCCACGTACAAGCCATAAATTCACTTAACTTACTCAATAAATAGCTATTTTCCCATATTTCACCTGCCACAGGTTGTAAAATGACTGGCCTGTGTCCTGTGTTATACTATTATATTTCATGAAAGACACATGTACTGTCAAAACAAACGAACGCTAAGCAGCGAGCGCGCTATAGTAAACAATGCATCATAGCCTGCGAAATGTCAAGGATAGTCCCAGAAAAACATTTTAGCAGTACGTTCACAGAAACATCACAATGGCGACAACCTGCACGTTGTACACCCTCCGTCAGCTGCGTCCTTGACGTCTAGACAACACACAACGAGCGAGTCAATGAAGGATAAGAAGCATAGGAGTGAGATACGAACACAGGACGGGGCACGAGTTGAGCGTAAAAGAGGAAGAAAAGGACTAAGGGCATGCTATTTTCTCAGGTGGATGCCATCACCGCGACCCTTTCGTAGAATGGCAGTGAGCGAGAGGCAAGAAAGCACAACGCACCGGTCCAACGTGCTGCCATTTAAGTTGCTCAGAAGCGTCGCGGACCGCCTCCTCTCCTCTCATGACGTATCACCATCAGCGCATTGGTCGCCTTGTATGCCCCCCTGCACACCTCAAAACTTCTTCCCCGTGTCGCGAGATTATGTGCCGTCAGCTTCATATACTCGCACTTTTCCCACTTAACCTTCCGCGACCTTATCCATCTAGGTATCCACCACTCCTCGGCTTGCAATTTCTGCCCTGCCGGAGCCAATCTCGACCACATCATGTGATGAGGCTGCCTTCGTCATCCCCCCCCCCCCCCCCAAAAAAAAAAAACCCTCAATATTCATTCTAAGGAGCAGTAGGAGGCTGCCCTGCGAAGCCCAGCGCCTGACGGTCTTGGATAAGGCTCAGAGGGTAGTAGAGGCCTAACCAGCATGTGACCTCCCTTTTACCACCACTGCCTCCCTCCCTTTTGGGATTAATGAAGTTGTCACTCACTCACTCACTCACTCACTCACTCACTCACTCACTCACTCACTCACTCACTCACTCACTCACTCACTGTCGGCACCGGGCGGAGCTTGCAGCTTTCAGCACAGCAGCGATGACACAGCGGGTTGAGACAAGGTCTATAGGAGACGCACAAACTTTATCTACGTATTCTCAGGTGTCGCTGTCGCATTGCAGTCGAATCAACAGCAGTCCGAAGCGAATAAAGTTGAACGTAATGTTCCTCCTCTCTAGCGTACGTCATCCCCTTCTTCCCGGCGGGTGAGCGTAACTGGCCCCTGCGCCTCACGTCGGTTATAGTGCCTCTTGTGTGCAAGAGCATCTCTTTAGAATCTTGATTTTAACAGTATTAAAGTGGTAGTTTAAACTTTATACGACTATCATGGCCGCACGAGCTTACAGCCAATCAAAGGAAGAAGCTCATCGCGCTGAACGTGTACGCCAACCTTAAGAGCTAGGGCTTAAAATTGGCCGTTGACTGTACTCATGGTCTTCATTATTGCGATTTTTAGAACACTTATACACAAGAGGGAAACAGCACACAAACAACAACCTTATACGGCATATGGGTGTAACGAAGTAAGTAGAGCAACGCGGCAGTCGACCATTTATCTATGTCACACGCGTTTTAAGCAAAATGAGTGACGGGTATGTTCATTTTAAATGTCGTCTGCCTGCTTCTTGGAGGAAGAACGAAATGAGAGAGAAATGTCCGCTTTATGCGGGGATCACCGCACTATGCGGATTCTCGGGTTCCCCTGCAGTCAATACTACCGTTATAAGCGCCAGTGTCTTCCACTAACCGAGGTCTCACGTCACACGGTAGAGCAGTCTTGGCCGAGTTAGAGCGGCATTGCGGTGAACAGCCCGAACAGGAACGAGGGAACAGGAAGACACACACGGGCTGCAGCGTTAGTCTGCGCGTTCTGCCTTTTTTATTACAGTTGCAGTTTGTGCTGTCCATCAAAGTAGAATTTTTAGAGCGAGAACTGTACTCTTAGGTGTAAAACTAATAATAACAATTGGTTTTTGGGGAAAGGAAATGGCGCAGTATCTGTCTGATATGTCGGCGGAAACCTGGACCGCGCCGTAAGGGAAGGGATAAAGGAGGGAGTGAAAGAAGAAAGGAAGAATTAGAGATGCCGTAGTGGGGGCTCCGGAATAATTTCTACCACCTGGGGATCTCTAACGTGCACTGACATCGCACAGCACACGGGCGCCTGAGCGTTTTTCCTCCATAAGAACGCAGCCGCCGCGGTCGGGTTCGAACGCGGGAACTCCGGATCAGTAGCCGAGCGCTCTAACCACTGAGCCAACGCGGCGGGTCGGTGTACAACTTCCGATTTCGATGCGGATGAGATAATGACGTTCAATGCCTGAAAAGGTCAAACCAAACTTAACTTCGTGGTGGTATGGTCCAAGCTATGGTAGTATGACCACGTGATCATAAGACTATGGCCATTGAGAACTTGACCCTGACTTTTGACCTTGACATTTGATTTGAGATAGTGGAGACTATGCTTAACAGAGCTTTCGCTAGTATAACTATGTTCAAGCCACGTAGAACAACGGCCATTTTTTTTCTTTGCAATGTGTTCAGGCCTTGCACGTTGCGATCGCGCAGAAACGCTGAGAAGAGCGCGTCGCTCTATAGTGACACAAAAGGTTAGTACATTAAACGAAAGCCACTTGGAAAGGTTGGCGCAGCAGTGACCTACAGAGAAGGCAGAAACTGCAAGCTTCACCAGTTACCCATCTCCTTCCCCCTTGCCCCGGAAAAAAAAATACAGACGACACAAGGGTCAGTGGCGTTCGCTCTGATAAGTCGGCGGGGCTCTTTGCCCTCCGCAAAGCACACTGCCCTCGCTTTCATCACGATGCATCGCCCCGGCACACGGCCTTACATCAAGGTGGCACTTCTGGCGCGTGCACGTGAACTCTGCCGTCTGCGCCGCGGCCGGACCCGTAAAACGTGTTCCTCGCCCACCCGAGGAGAAGCCGTGCCTCCGTGGGCGCCCGCATTCGAGACACGAACGGTGCCGCGTAAACAGGAACTCGCCGGCGTCCACAACAGGACGCGCATCGACCACCGCGGCAGACGCTGTCTGTGCCAGAGACTCGCTGCTCACATGCATGCATGCAACCGAGGCTGGTTCGTTTACAGCGCCACGGTGCGCTCGCGAGCAACCTGTTTTTCGCCGGCAGCTCGGGCTGATTCGTCCGCGCGCCCCCCATCGCTCGATCATCCTCCGCCTCGTATAAGCGTGCACTTCGCGCGCCAAAGAGATATGCGCTCGCTCGCTCTGCTTGTGGTGCATGCACCGTGTGAACTGCGGTCATTTTATTCACATGCGCTGAAAGCTCTGAAATATGAGCCTGAGTGGAGGTATTAAGAAGGACGTTAGTGACACGCCAGGAAAATCGTTAAATAAATATTGTGGTGTGTTGTGTGAGGTGAAGGGCACATTAAACATAAACATCAATATAGTGACCTGATGGACTTGCTCTTTTTGTCAGCTGTGCAGCAGCGGAGCCCTATGTATCGGGGTCTATCATACCCAACAATTCTGGACAAATGCATTTTTAAATTAATGAGCACAATTTTTTCATATATTGTAAGGCTTCACTGTAACAATCAATATATCCGCAGATCTCCCGTCGGCGGACTTGCATTTTTTTTTGCTACTAACGATTTTGCTGTCGTCGAAAGCGTATATTTTGCTACTTATCGAAACAATGTACCATTGCCTCCGTTATTTCTGTACCAGTACCTTGAGTTTTCCAATCTTCAAAATTTTTGCCATGTTTCCTTTTTGAGTAGCTCTGTTATTGTTCGGGCGTTTCGGATGATTCTACCTACCTGAGAAGTTCTTAAACAATTCTTGATGTTATACACTTGAGTCGCTTACAACGAACTGTAGAGATCTTTAAGGTTTTTTTGGACGTATACCCGAATGTTATAAACACTAGAACCCACGTTAGCAATCTTTTGATACCCTGTTAGAACCGCCACGTTGGATGTGAAGGAAGCCACATGAAATATAGCGACATTATGGAGGTATGGCAAATAAACGACACAACGCACGCACTTAGTTTGCGCGCCCACTGCCCACATTTCTGACAGGCGGCACCAAATGCCGGTCCCATTAAGAATTGTACAAGACAAACCTTACACTACCAAGCATGAGCCACTACTGCGCCATCACTTTTTCTAGAAGACGGACTCGTCCGCGACCGAATGCTCAAACTCTGTGCCGGCCGCTCAAGAGCGCAGTCTCAAACTCCATTCGCCCTCCGTCTTTTTATATTCCACTCTGGAAAAAAAAAAGTTCCGTTTCGAGAAGATTACGACGTCCACGACGAGTTTTACTCAGAACACCCGCCTCATATGAATAAAGAAGCCTTATTTCTGCTGCTGACCGAATAGTGCTTGTGACTGTTCATAAAAAGAATTTCTAAAACACCACAGTTGCAACGAATCCGCTATTATAAGGTTCAGCATATGAGCGCAGTCTGCAGGGTATCCAAGTGTGGATGTTGGGCGCTCAGATTGTTTTCACATAAGCGTGGTCAGCGCGCACCGATGCTCACAACTCCGCTGAGCTGCAGACAGCTCACTCTCTAACTGTATTCGGTAATATCACTGACATGGAAAGCTACTGCTATATGCAGATCCTGGCCTCAACCACCGCACGGAGCATCACATAGCAAACCCATGTATGGACTGCTCGAAACAGATCCCTTTCTCACTTGAAGAAAGCCTCCGTTTCCATTCTTAAACATTTTTTTCGCGAACTTTCAGGGCTGTTCTGCACAACCATTTACTCACGATATATGCACCTTCAATTGTACGCTTTGCCGGACTTTCTTATCAAAATTGTTATGCAACGGTTCAACGTACATCTTTCTGGGTTGTGTCATACGCACGCGTGTGTATGTGGGTGGTGTAATACATAAGGCAACCAGAACGCAAACAAAAACTCGTAGAAGAGAACTTTAATGCCTGTACAGTCGACAACATACCTGTCTACAACGCTCGAATGGTGAACCGTACAGTACACTTGCGTCATTTAGGAGTGATGTAGGGCTCTAAACAAGACCCTATCGTGCATGCACATCTCCATGAAGCTTGTTTAACGCCTGACGTGTTTAAAAGCTGTACCGAGCCTACGACAGCGGCAGTCATCATAAATGCACAACAGAATGCGCCGTTTCAGCGCTCTGTACACGTTTGTGGGCGACTGTACAAACATTTCGCGCAAACAGTGCACCTAGGGTTAGTGATGCTTTCGCGCTGCCACATGTAAGCAGTCTTAAGTGGCTCCACTGAATTTTGCTTTCAAATTGCCATCAAGCCCGATTTCCATTCAGTTTTCTTTCTTAAAATTAAGAAGACAGTTCGAAGACTGCGTGTTATACGGGGTTAAGTGAAAATAATATCAAAGCAAAACAATGTGCAGCTTCTTTTAAGACGCGAATGCTGCGACTGCTCGGATCTTTGTCGCTCTCACACCCACATCCAACCACGTTTACTACGGAAACCAGCAACCAACTTCAACGAAATCGACCAAATGAATGAGCGCAGTATGGCCGACCATCTTTACAGTTGTGCTCTCTGGCCACAGGGCGATACATTTATAATACCCTCGAAAGCAAGAGGCAGCCGCGTGCATTGTTCATATATTACCAACATAGGCAAAAGTAAGAGACCACTCTAGCTCCCGCCCCCACCCACAAGTTCCGACCCGTGCCACTCTGCGTGGGGGCGCCACCTGACAAAGCACTTCTGCGGTTGAGACAGGCCCGCTGCGCCGGCTTCGACACCAGAAATGGTTTGTCAGTTGGCGTTCCCACGCTGAGTGGCACGGGTCGGAACTTAGAGGGGTGTCTCTTACTTTTGCCCACGGAAGTACATAGCCGTGGAGCATGGCAGAGTAAATAGGCTCTGGCTATCGGCACGGCGCGAAGGTGTGCCTTCTCCTTGCGTCCGGAGGTTTCGCTGCAACGGTTGTATCGCGTCCAATGTCCTATCAGTGTATGCGTGAGCAGGAGCGCGCAGCTCTTGGTAAAATCAGTTCTCTAAATCTGACTCGTATCCAGCCACGCCGGGACACAAGTCGGGTACGAAGAATTAACGCGAACTATATACTATGTCCAGTTCGTAAATAGTCATCCATTATACAGCGTGAGAAGGAGGTGCGGAAAAGGATGAGGACTGTAATGTTTTTGATAGATTATTTTGCCGTAGTGGGTTTCGACGTCAAGAGGGCTAAGGCGCGAGTGATTTATGGGTGGAATGGTAATTCAATATCATATTCATTTGCCACCTTGTCAACTGGCACACTCAGAGTTGTTTTCCTGCTCAGAAACCCGCACGGCCCGCAAGAACGAGGCTGGACCAAAAATTAAGCGATAACCGCGTGAGGCGATGCTCCTCGCGACGCGACTTACGATGGCGACAGCCGTCTGCAGAAGCTGCGGCTGGTACACCCGCGCGAAGCGACGAGTCATGGCGCCAGAGCAGCGTATTTTCAGTGTTGCATCGGTTGCCGCCGCTTCAACGTTCAGCCACCTAGCGTTACCAGGGAAAGTGCATATTATGCTAATGCCCCATTTACAAGGCTGAACAGCATAATGATTGATAAATATGATGATAATAATCTCTTTATGACAATGCATTGCAATTCTAAGCGGCGAAGAGCAGTGGCGCTGCACCGTATTTTGTGGTGCTGAGACAAATAGTAAGAAGTGATCGAGCCACTACTCCACCACTACTCCTACCAGGCTTTCGCTGAACTGTTTCGATGCATGGCTCATGACACCGCCACAGCGCCTCTCTCTGGTGTACTTATGACGAAGAAAGCGTCGACAGTACGGACCTTGTCGGCAGCTTATTAGTTCAAAACCGTGCTACAAAAGCAAACTTCGCTCGCAAGATCGCTATAGATCGGAAGTTACAAACCCGCAAAGCGTGCTGCTATTGGCTAGTCTAGCCAGCTGCTTCCGTAATAATAATAATTGGTTTTGGGGGGGGAAAGGAAATGGCGCAGTATCTGTCTCATATATCGATGGACACCTGAACCGCGCCTTAAGGGAAGGGTAAAGGAGGGAGTGAAAGAAGAAAGGAAGAGAGAGGTGCCGTAGTGGAGCGCTCCGGAATAATTTCGACCACCTGGGGATCTTTAACGTGCACTGACATCGCACAGCACACGGGCGCCTTAGCGTTTTTCCTTCATAAAAACGCAGCCGCCGCGGTCGGGTTCGTTTTTATGGAGGAAAAACGCTAAGACGCTTCCGGGCGATGCGTGAAATTTCCTGCAAACACAGAAATACTGAGCGACATGGGTTTCCGCAGCTTCTAGGTCATAGAGCGAAGGTGTCGCACGGCGGGTCCCCGCGAGTCACCGCCGCATGTAGTTAGCGCTATAACGTAAATGTGCGTTCTGATATAGCTTCGTTACAATCAACACCTGACCAGGAATGCTTCCACTTGTAGAGTGGTAGGAAACTGCACTCAATGTTATCGCTCGCACATGTCCTGTGCGTTCCGGCCGGGACGTATGCACAGACCGCCGTCGACATAATTCGGTCGGCTACCACAGCTCGAAGCTTTGCACACAGGGCTACTGACAAAGCGCCATCCATTAACCGCATGCTAAGGGTTGTACTAATATTTAGTTCAACTCAGACAATGATTTGATCATTAAGTACGTCAACAGTAATTGAAAATTAATAATAATATTAATTGGTTTTGGGGGAAAGGAAATGGCGCAGTATCTATATCGGCGGCCACCTGAACCGCGCCGTATGGGAAGGGATAAAGGAGGGAGTGAAAAAAGAAAGGAAGAAAGAGGTGCCGTAGTGGAGGGCTCCGGAATAATTTCGACCACCTGGGGCACTTTAACGTGCACTGACATCGCACAGCCCACGAGCGCCTTAGCGTTTTGCCTCCACAAAAACGCAGCCGCCGCGGTCGGGTTCGAACCTCGGGGGCTGCGTTTTTATGGAGGCAAAACGCTAAGGCGCCCGTGTGCTGTGCGATGTCAGTGCACGTTAAAGATTGAAAATTGGTTTGTGAGGAAAAGAAATGACGGAGTAATTGTCGCACATATCGGTGGACACCCGAACGTAATGCACGAAATGTTTTTTTGCGAGCGCGGTCGGTAATGTGGATCAAGCGATAAGTTCATTTGCTGTGTGTTTTACTTTCTTTATACACACTCAAGGCATGTATAAAGCCTGATTCATGCACTGTCAAAGCATGTGGAAAGTACATTTGTGTGGTGAAATGTTTAGGAGAATCTCGCAGGGTCGAGTAGATTCGTAATAAGGCAGTAATTACTCATTTATATCCACCCCCGCGCAGCCATGCAGCTAAAGGGAAAGCTATACAGCATTCTGCAGCCGACAAACTGCAGCCGACAGGAATCAAAATCTTGCAGACAGTTGCAAGAGTGAAGTCGCTGCTACCGCACGGTGAACCGCACAGGGACCGGATTTCCGGCCTACGAAAGAACTATTTTTAATGCGATAGCATCTAGGTTGTCGCACCAGCAAATTTGAAAAGCTGAGGACTAGAATTTTCGAGTACCTTCTATTGGATTATCTTAAGGGTTTATATTCGACAGCCCTGTCCCGCCATAATCCGCACAATAATCTCCTCTAATACATCTTAATTCACCCACTCATTCCTCAGAATCCCCTTTAATCAAAGCGCTAATCCCTACTAATCTACCTTAATCATTTTTTGGGTGTTGGTCCTTACTGCAAGATTTGGAGGTAGGCTGAATTCCAGATGTTATCGCATTGTCTTATTTAAGAATGCGGTTAAGAAGACCCGAAGTTTTCTTCTTGCTGCTATCACCCCCAAGTGGCTACAGAATTGTTTTTACTCGCACTCCTCCCGCATATCATTGCACACTACTGCAGCTGGAGGTAAAGAATCTGTTGTCTCACAGGAACAATCATAGCGTTGCTGTTAGAATCCTTCGATGCGTGACATGTGGACAGACAACCTTCTCACTGGCGACGGGGCGTCTTGACAGTGCAAAAGAGGATATAGGAAAGATGAAACAATCGATCACAGATGTCGGCTCTGGTGAGTAGGCTGTGGTGAACGTGAACGGCGCCTTCATCACGGGCGCACTGGCCGCTACGCGCTCTAAATTTTGCGCGCCGTCACCAGGAACCATGTGGAGTTTCCTGAAGATGTGTCAATACTGGCAAGAGCCAAAAAATATTCGATGCAGCAAAAAATATAAATAAAATAAGCTGCTCATGCAACCAATCAACATTTCTGAACAACTCATTTATTGAAGCGTGCACTTTGTGCAAGCTAACTTACGCAAGGAGTTGAATAGAGTAGTGGCAATGTTCGCAATACAACTGTTTGTCGCGTCCGTCTATGCACATTGTTTTTTTTTCTTTCCATTGCAGGAAACCCAGTTCGCGAATACTGCGAAAGTGCGAACATGAAAGCATTGTCCTTTTGTTTCATCATTTCATTATTTTCTCAATACCCCAGAAGTATATCTCGATTTCGTTCGTCGTAAAACTACACATCATCATCAGTCTGGCTGCGCCCACTACAGGACAAACCTCTCCAATGTCTCTGCAATTAACCCTGTCCTTCGCCATCTGCGACCACCGCATCCCGGCAAACTTCTAAATCTCGTCCACCCACCAAACTTTCTGCCGCCCCCTGCTACGTTTGCTTTCCCTTAGAGTCAAGTCTTTTACCCTTAAAGAGCATTGATTAACTTGGCTTCGCATTACATGCCCTGCCGAAGCCCATTTAATCCCATTGATTTCGACTAGGATGCCATTAACTCGCGTTTGATCCCTGACCCACTCTGCCCTCTTCCTGTCTCTTAACGTTACGCCTATCATTTTTCATTCCATACCTCGCTGTGCTATCCTTAAGTTGAACCCTTTTCGTTTGCCTCTCCGTTTCTGCCCCACAAGTGAGTGCCAGAAGATACTTCTCTTATATACTTTTTTTCTAGAGGGATATTGGTAAACTGGTCATTTATGATTTGAGATAACCTGCCATATGCACTCCACCCCGATCCTTATTCTTCTAGTTAATTCACTGCCGGATCTGCGGTCACTGCATGCCCCAAGTGGACGTATTGCAATGAGCCCACAATGGTTCAACATTGAGCGGATGCCAACTTGTCGCTACGAAACCAGCTGCACTGTTTACGCGCTGCTCGCCAAATGCTCGCCTTAAAATACTTTCTTTGGCGATGCATTGGCAACAAGAACACACACGTGGAATACAAGCTCGGCAGCCGCCCCATCCGAAGCCGCTGCAGCGATGCTATCAAAGCGGCGATATCCAGTCTCCTCTCTAAGAGGCCTTATTCCCCACGGCACACGCTTGGTGCATCTCGATGGTGTAAAGCCCACTCTGTGCGCTGAGCAGGACGAATGGTGGCGCGAATGTAAGTGCTTTCTGCATCGCAACTGCTCTGCCCGATGCAGTGTGTGATAAAAAGAACAGGCTGAATCTCAGTAATAGTCTGTCACTCTTGTGTGAATACGAGGACGAAAAACTACGGTGTTATCTCAATGCTTATTAACAGTCCACCATCAGCACTTCTCCGACAGAAGACCATTGTCCTGCATGAGGCACAGCGTCGACAAGAATCAAAAAGACGGCAGTGAAGTCAAGGCGAGCGACAGCGCCCAGCCTTGTCTGCGCCGACTGTTTATTGACACGAAAGACAAAGAGAGAGTGTGCGTGCGTGCTCGCTCCTCGCTGACGCACGGCAACCACGAGCGCGTCGAAATAAACGCCCACCTTTTTCAAATATTTTCACGGAACCGCCCCCCCCCCCCCCCCCCCCCACACACACACACACACAAGCGTCTCGCATCTCCAGAGTGCACGGACTTCCACTAGGCGCAACAATGAGGGGCCGACACAGGAAGGGTGCACTGCGGCTAGCGTTCCGCTCAGGCGAGCGCGGCAGATGGCCAGATTGCGGGCGCAATCTCCGGCTACGCGTCGACGGTGCGCTCCTGTAGCCTCCCATCACGCATCCGAGGCGCGGCGCAGCCGCAAAGCCTCCTCTTGAGAGAGGGACGCCTACCCTCCCCCGATCTGGTCAGCGATGAGGAGAGGCGGTTACTGCGAGGTGCGGGAGCAGAAAGAGAAGGACCGCCTGCGTACAAGGTCAAGGAACCTACCTTCTGCATTCGCTTCTGGTTCCCCGACCGGCCGGTAGTAGAAAAATCAACGCACAGCCGCGTATCGACGAGAAAAGATTAAAAAAAGACACACGCACGCATACAGAACAAATGATCGTCCGGTAGGGGGGGGGGGGGGGGGGGGGGATCTAAAGGGATTCAGAAAACCTGCTTCGACGCGCCTGTCGGCTTCCTCTAGGCTTTAGCCGCTCGCGACTTCTTCAAGCGTCGGCCAGGCGCAGAGCACGCGGCGCCCAAGTCCGTGTACAGTACACCGATATCCGCTCTGCTGCCCAACGGCATTTGCGCGTAAGAAAACGCTGTGCGAATGAACGTAAGCGCTGGTGAAGACCCCAGGCTGAGTCCCGGATGGAGCGGCTAAACTACAGAGAATGCTCGAAGTTGGTGCTTTCTGTCAGCATGTTAAACGAGGCCGAAGTGCTTCCCTGGGATAGTAGCATTGCCAGGTAATTCAAAATTGTGAACACTTTTGTGGCACTGCCTGGAATGAACAAGAACTAGTTTCTATAGGGTAAATATTGTTACGACGAAGTGGCAGTGGAAGACGAAGTGGCCTCTCGCCCACCTTTGCCTCGCACCTTAAATGTCTTAGGAGTATCCTGACTGTAATTCGTACGGCTGGGCCACAGCTCAACTCGTCCAAATGCCGGTTCGGCCGCCGGCAACTCACCATTCTTGGACTTCTCGTCGACGCCTCCGGCGTACGTCCTGATCCCGCTAAAATTGAAGCGGTGCAACACTTTCCTCGTCCACGGTCCCAGAAGGACGTGAGCGGTTTTCTTGGGCTGTGTTCCTACTTTCGCCGTTTTATTCAAGATTTTTCCCTTATCGCTCGTCCCCTCCCTGACCAACTGAAGACCGACACCGAGTTTACCTGGGGCCCTGATCAACAAAATGCGTTTTCCACGCTTGTCCGCCTGCTTGACGTCATCACCGATTCTGGTACATTTTGATCCCGCGGCCCCTACTGAACGCACAGACGCCTGCGGCTACGGGATCGGAGCAGTGCTCGCACAACGCTCCCGGGGTCCAGACCGCGTCGTTGCGTATGCTAGCCGCCTGCTTTCACCTGCCGAGCGAAATTACTCGATTACCGAACAGTGCCTCGCCCTGGTTTGAGCTGTAGCTAAATTCTGGCCATACTTGTTCGGGCGTGCTTTTTCTGTTGTCACGGACCACCATGCCCTTTGCTGGCTGTCCTCGCTGAAAGACCCTTCCGGGCGTCTTGGCCGCTGGGCGCTACGCCTTCAGGAGTATTCGTACACTGTTGTGTACAAGCCTGGACGTCTTCATCAAGACGCTGACTGCCTGTCTCGGTACCCTGTCGAGCCACCTGATCTCAGTGACACTGACGATATTCCTTCCCTGTTTGGCATTTCTTATCTACACAACATCACCGAGGAGCAGCGCAAGGACCCATATTTGCAAACCATCATCGAGGGACTCGGCTCTGGAAGCTCGAAGCGCTCCCTGAAGCTCTTCGATACCAAAAGTGGCACCCTCTATCGTCTCAACTTCCGTCCTGACGGGCCCTCCCTCCTTCTAGTCATTCCCCAGCAGCTGCGCTCTTCTATAATCGCAGAACTCCATGACCTGCCTGCAACTGGACGCCTTGGTGTGGCAAGAACCTACGACCGGATACGGCGCCGCTTCTTTTGGCCTGGCTTATACCGTACAGTCAAGCGTTACGTCACCACTTGCGACCTCTGTCAACGCAGGAAGAAGCCTTCGGCACCACCTCCTGGTCTTCTGCACCCTATAGACGTGCCCGTGGAGCCGTTCCACCGTGTAGGGCTCGACCTCCTTGGACCATTCCCGACCTCGGAATCTGGAAATAGGTGGGTCGCAGTAGCCACCGACTATGCCACTCGGTACGCTATCATCCGTGCATTGCCTACGAGCTGCGCGACCGATGTCGCTGACCTCCTTTTGCACAATCTTATTCTGCAACATGGTGCCCCTCGTCAATTACTCACGGACCGCGGACGCTATTTCATGTCTCGAGTTGTTTACGACATCCTGCGCTCATGTTCAACCAAGCACAAGATTGCCACAGCATACCACCCGCAGACGAACGGGCTAACCGAGCGTTTGAACCGGACATTAACAGACATGTTGTCTATGTATGTCTCCCACGACCACAAAGACTGGGATCTCGCCTTTCCCTATGTGACGTTCGCTTACAACACCTCCCGGCATGACACAACTGGTTATTCTCCGTTCTATCTCTTATATGGGAGACACGCCGTCCTGCCTTTGGACACACTTGTCCATCCGCTGGCCGTCCCATCACCGCCTACGCCCGTGACGCCATTGTTCAAGCTGCAGACACTCGCCAAATCGCCCGTAGTCGGCTCCAAGCGTCCCAGCAAGCACAGAAGTCTCTGTACGACAATCGCCATCGCCACGTCACCTACGAACCGGGGTCGCTCGTTCTTCTGTGGTCTCCTTCCCGCCGCGTCGGTCTCTCTGAGAAACTTTTGTCCCCCTACCATGGCCCTTATCGTCTGGTGCGTCAGGTCACCGACGTCACGTATGAAGTTGCTCCTTATACGCCTGCATCCTCATCATGTAGACCACCCACCGATATTGTTCACGTCATGCGCCTCAAGCCCTACCACGTCGCTTCTCGACCACCGGCCTAGCGCCGAGACGGCGCTCGTGCCGCCGGGAGTCATGTTACGACGACGTGGCAGTGGAAGACGAAGTGGCCTCCCGCGTGAAAGGACGAACGAAGAAGAGGAGGTTGATGTGGCTCCCTGTTCGTGTTGGTGCTCCCTGCTATGAACTCTTCATTCTAACCCCCAACTCTTCTAAATAAATGTAAATGGTATTTCCCCGTAACAATATCTTCAGTACACGCATGCAAACATGTCCAACATTCTAGGGTAAATATTTTGAATACTGGAAAATTGTAAGATACTGCTATGGAAATATTGAAGGTCATCATCAGTCTGACTACGCTCACTGCAGGTCTAAGACCTCTCCCATGACTCTCCAATTAACCCTGCCCTTTGCAGCTGCGGCCCCCGTAACACCGCAAACTTCTTAAATTTCATCCGCCCACCTAACCTTCTGCCGCCCCCTGCTACGCTTGCCTTCTCTTGGAATCCAGTCCGTTACCTTTAAGGACCAGCGGTTGTTATGCCTTCGCGTTACATGCCCTGCCAAGGTCCATTTCTTCCTCTTGATTTCGTCTAGGATGTCATTAACCCACGTTTGTTCCCTCACCCACGCTGCCCGTTTCCGGTCTCTTAACGTTACAGCTATCATCTTCCTCTCCATAGCTAGCTGCGTAGTCCTTAACTTAAGTTGAACCCTCTTCGTAAGCCTCTACGTTTCTGCTTCACAAGTGAGTGCCGGTAAAATACAGCTGCTGTATGCTTTCTTTTTAGGGATATTGGTAAACTGTCGTTCATGATCTGAGAAGCTGCGCCATATGCCCTCCATCCCATTCTTATTCTCATAGTTACTTCCCTCTCATGATCCGGATCAGCTGTCACTATCTGCCCTTAGTAGGCGTATTCCCTTACCACTTCCAGCACCTCGCTACCAATTGTGAACTGCTGTTCCCTTGCTAGACTGTTGAACATTACTTTGAATTTCTGCATGTTAATTTTTAGACTCATCGTTCAGCTATGCCTGTTTAAGACATTTACCACGCTTTGCAATTCATCTCCTGAGTGACTTAGGAAGGCGATGTAAACCGAGAATTGCAGATTACTTATGATTTCTCTATTAAGTCTTAACCCCAACTGTTCCCAATACAGGAGGCCTCGGAATAGTTCCTGTAAACAGGCGGTGAATAGCATAGGCAGGATTAAGTCTACCTGCCTGACGCCCTTCGTTACTAGAACTTTATTGCTGATTTCATGGAGGACTGTGGTAATGAAGGTAATTGTCCGTTCTTCCGATGGGTAGCAAGAACCTTTGTTTTATAGTTTTTCCACCGCTCGAATTGAGCAGTTAAGACTACCACAGAAAGCCAATAGGGAACGCTTTTGACGATAACAAAAGCGTTCATAGCAAAAGAATGCAGGCCTGCCGACGGGATATCTCCGGATATATTCACTGTTAGAGTGAAATCTTCCAATATATGAATAAAAATGCGTTCATAAACTGTTTGCCGTCGAAAAACGCTTTTGTCCAGGATTATTGGGTATGAAATAAAAAAAATGTATTGGTTCCATGCGTCGTGCAGTTTTCCTTGCGCACTTATTTCACAGTACGTACCGTTATCTGCCACGCCTCTTTCGTATGTTCGTCCGTTTGTTCATTTATTGTACGTGCGCAACCAGGATTTGCTCATTGCCTATCCTTCTGGGTGGTGCGTTCGCAATGGCCACACGCTGGTAACGTAAGCCAACGGTCCCGACGGCCGCTCTATTTAGTGCAAAAACTCGAACATTCTCTCCTTACCCGCTTGCCTCAGGGGAAGAGAAAAACATACCCGCACCTTTGAAAAGGGGAGAGGAACCTTGAATGCAATCCCCTGCAGAATACCGTCAAGGTAGACCACAGGAATAGCAAAGAAGTCAAAGGCGCAAGTAGTCATTGCGGCCTGTACGAGGTAAAGTTGTTCTCAGGAAGCAGCCGAGCTTTACAGCGAAATCCCTGCGCTTACATGATGTGCTGCCAGCTTATAATGATTGCCTACACTTTAAGCAAATGTTTCTTTCTTTAATCTACGAACGTATGACATAGCAAGCGATCGATAAGGAAGAACAGTGTCTCAAAGTTTGTTCATTAGTGCGTGTGTCGTGTGGTTAAGATACAGCTGAATATTGCTAGCCCACAGTTTAAAAAAAATACTTAAAAAAGTACACCCAATCCTGAGCAACGGTAATTCTGACGCCTACAGACAAAGGTGCGGGCTTGCTTCCCGCATTGAACTCGTAGAAATGAAATTTCATAAGCAGTGAGAAAAGTTCTCGCGCCATCACTTCATGAAAAAAAGAATCAATTTTCATTGTCTGAGGTGGCACATAATGTGAAGCGTCAACGCAATTCATATCGATGGTGAATTACTGCGCAGAGACGACACCCGTCATTGAGCTTGTTATTTCATAAATGCCATGTAAAGTATGATCACCAATGCAGTCGTACAAAGGCGTGTACGCAACTTAGCACGCAGCGCACTCACTGAATCCGCTTTACGCGACAGGGTATACCTACTCCTTGCACGCCCAGAAGCCGTTCCCTCGGGCTAAAACGCGAGGCGCCTAAGAAGGACGTGATCTGGCCGGTTACTGTGCACGCACATCCGCTTTCTCCGCTCGCTTCGAGTCGGGCCTTTCATGGGCGCTTAGCCGCTGGCTACTTTTAACGGCTGCAACAGCGAGAGTAGTGAGCGGCGTTGGCAGCACAAAAAGGAGTTGAAAAGCCTCGTTTTGAGAAAGCAAAAAGAGGGGAAAAAAAGATGCCGCCACCGTCTGGAAGACGTTGAAGTAACGAGCGTTAGCCGCTTGGTTTACTAGAATTGATGTCAATTAGATTAAAGTGAGGTACACAAATGGAAATACGAATTTGTCATCTTGGATTTATAAGTGGTGTCACCAGTCATTCACCTTTTCGATATACCAATGAGGTCACAAATCAATCATCAGTTGGCTTCCAATATCGATTTACTATAATGGCCGCCATCTTGAATTCTTCGGACTTGAGAAATTTCACGCCGAAGGGAGGTAGTAGCAGACCCCAAGAAATGAAGAAACATGATGAGTAAGAGTCTTAAAACACCCATTGGCCTCTCGTCCAACACAAGCGGTAATAACAGGTGTGTGTAAGCGTGCATTCCTATGAAGCTATGGCTGCTTTGCTACTCATTCACTGCATACACATCCGCAGATAAACCCGCTGACTGTCGTGGTGCCGACCACTACACCTAGCCACCACGTTCGGCGTCCGTTCTGCTGGAGGCTTCCGCCGAAGACATCGTTCCCCATCTTCAGATAGGACACGTATACTAGATACCACTGTGTTTGGCGCATTTACACAGGGCACTTTACTGCTCATGTGACAGAAACAAGCGAGCAGCCAACAACAAGCAATCCATGTCCAGAATAACGCGGTCTAGGCGCATGCTTTCCAATAGGAACCTCCGTTTTTCTGGCGGTACTGCGATCGTTCAACTGAGAAAAAGAGAAAACAACGTTATTGGGACGCCGCACAGACCTTCGAGGGTATCCTGCGTAACATTCACCAAGGCCAGCTGACCCGTCAGCTTATCCGAGAAGCTAGCCAGGCCCGCAAGTCGGGAAGGAGGGTATGGATAAGGGGCGATTGGATTCAAACGGGGCAGGAGAAAAGGACATGCTTCAGGGCACTTGGGGCATGCAGTTGTTAAGCAAAACAGCTCAGGGCAACTGGGGCATGCAAGGCAGTGACGGAGACGTCAGACAAAATAACTTTCATGGGCGAGGAGTGTATTGAGGTAGATGCAATGAAGAACTTCGTAGCCGCTGGGTGGTGACAGATTTATCGGGAACAGGGAGGGTATGAGGAGATACTCTAATGCCATCATAGCGAATGTTTAAATCATTTTGGTAACGGGTAGCACTGCACCTCATCGGCGGACCAAAACGCATACCACTGGCAGCCTACACGGGTCACAGCAAAACAAACGCTAGAAGACATTCTGAGCAGAACCATCAAAGGCGCGCACCTCACTGACAGCACTCCTCGGTATGACGTGCCCTATACATCAACTTATGCAGACACACGATACACGTGGCTTGGGTGGTGCGCGGGAACTCCTGCTTCGACATGTGGTCGGGCTGGGTGCCCAGATCAAAGCGATTTCATCCGCTCACCGGCTGTGTTATGCACTGCGATCGGTATGGAATGCCCAACCTGCAGGTAACCTCTCACTAGGCTAGCGGCTTAAGGTTGATAAAAGTCATCGGTTCCTTCCCCGGCAAAGCGAACAAAGAAACTACAAGCAGGAACATGGCGGTTAGTAAATTCGTGATACAAGTCAACATACGGCCGTCACTGCCTGTAAAATGTAGACTCGCCGCTAGATGGGGCTAAACTACAAGTGGGCTGCGTACATTCGTACATTCGGAAAAATCGCGGCGTCGCCTTACACCTGGACTCCATGTACGCGAAAACTCACGCGAACGCGAAGGCGACGGCGGCGGCGACGGCTGGCGTTCGCTCCGTCGCTTGTGGGCAACCTCCATGCAAGCGAAGGCGGCAGGCGACGCGAACCCGCGACGTGCGCAGCGGACTCCGTGCTTTGCGCACTCAAGCTTAGAAACACGCCCGTAACCTGTTCTCTCTCTTAAAATTTTGTGAGTGTGCCTCATAGTCAGGGCGAAAGGAATATTTCCTCTACGGCAGCGGTGTAGCGGCAGTGGAGATAGCCAAAGGCGTGCTTGCGGAGACGAAGTCACATCACGGGTTCACGGGGAAGGTGTGCTTTCGTTCGGTGCCTGTGCACTCCGGCTTAGTAAAAACACTCCCATAAACTGTCACCGCAATCTGATTGTAAGTGAGCAAACTATAATTTACCAGTGAGAATGCGCGCCGCGAGTGTTTCTGCACAGTTGGAGCGCAGCGGCACGGTGGATCGAGCGCCGGTACCCGCGGCTCGACACGCATCTCTCCCTGCAGTACGCCCGCGCGTAGCCTGCTCCAAATGCTGTTAGCCCTCCGCACCCAACAAGTAGATTGTTTTAATTATTTAAATCATGCGGGTCTGCCTCTCAGCTACAAAACCAAATATTTTCTCGACGGTGGCGATGACCAAGACGACGGGCGGGTTTCGTGAGATGTACCCGTGAGAAACCGTGGACAAACCGGAAACGGCTTTGGGGGGCTCTGGTTGGCCAGTCGCGTGGGGGACTTCCGGGCGACGAGCGAAATTTTCTGTGGGTGCAGATCCGAGCGACACGGCAAGTGACACATGCATTTTGCTTCACGCGACGGCGTCGCTCGTCGCTTGCCGCCGTCGCCTTCGCGTTCGCGTGAGTTTTCGCGTACATGGAGTCCAGGCTTTATTCGTCCGCGCTCACCACATCCCGCCGCCACCAAAATAGCGCATCCCCCTCCCCCAGCAGAGGTGATGCACCAACCATGGTTCACATCACCCGCCTGTGGCTGAAATTCTGATCAGCACTAGTGTAAACGTCCAGTGATCTCCGTTCTTGGTTTTTCTCAATTTGTTGTTTGCATAATACTTTTGGGCTTTTTTTTTCTAAGCGTACCCTGCTGAAGAACACAACAGAAACTTTTCTGTCGCACAGGAGACTTTTTTTGTACTTTTAGCCATGAACGCGAAATAACTCAGATTTTTGTAGAAACAACACAATCTACTGCGCTACTGATTTCCCTTGTCGTAGCCACAGAACGACAGAAAATTCGGTCGTATTGACGCCACGATTCTGTTATTTCTTTTTCTATTGGTAGAACGCTTCCTCTCATCAGTACATGTCCTGTGTACAACGGCGCAACCGCTACAGACAACAAACTCTCGCTGTTCGCTTAACTCGGCCCGCCAACAAATCGGTAACAAAATCACACAAATTTAGAACAAAAACGCAAAACTTGCGAACGTCCTCTGCTCGGGCCGCATATCCTGGTAAGCATTTTTGTTTTGCAAGTAGTAAAGCCACTGGACTGGTGCCACAGCACGTATGTACGTACGGCCCTCTTTAAGGAGAGAACCGGTTACGTCATTCTCAGCCCAGTGCGCCTCTGGTTCTTTTATGACAGAGCCGGTCTCCACCTCGCTGTTTGTTCGACCGAAGACTTGGCACGAGGCGCATGAAGCTCCCTGTACTTTTCTCTCTCTCCCTCTCTCTCAGCTGTTTCTGTTCTTCCTTTGTCCTTCCTTGCAATTTCAGCGCCAGTTCTTAGCCTGCACTCGTTGTCTGACACATGCTGCTTCTGCTTTTCGACTCCGCCTGTTTCTACGCGCGTTTCCTTTATGCGCCTGCTAACCTAGTTTCGGTCCCTGTCGCAACGTTTCTTTCTGCTAAGAGTGACTCAGAATTAAGTTTGCTTCGGTGCTCTTAGAAGAACCTGAATCTTGCTCCATGCGTAGTGCTCAGTAGGGAATATCTAGTCTCATTTTGTATCAGTGATTTAATGGACTTTCACGCGCCAAAACCGGAGTGGCAGGGAAGTGCAGAATACGCAGACTGCCAAGGAGGTGCAGAATACGAAGATTGGCTAGGAGGTACAGAATACGCAGACTAGCAGAGAGGTGCAGAATACGACGATTGTCTAGGAGGTACAGAATACGCACACTGGCAGGGATCTACAGAATACGGAGATTGGCAGGGTGGTGCAGAATACGCAGACTGCCAGGGAGGTACAGAATACGAAGATTGGCTAGATGGTAATGAATACGCAGACTGGCAGGGATCTACAGAATACGGAGATTGGCTGGGTGGTGCAGAATACGCAGACTGCCAGGGAGGTACAGAATACGGAGATTGGCTGAGTGGTGCAGAATACGCAGACTAGCAGGGAGGTGCAGAATACGGAGATTGGCTGGGTGGTGCAGAATACGCAGACTGCCAGGGGGGTACAGAATACGAAGATTGGCTGGGAGGTACAGAATACGCAGACTGGCAGGGATCTACAGAATACGGAGATTGGCTGGGTGGTGCAGAATACGCAGACTGCCAGGGATCTACAGAATACGAAGATTGGCTGGAAGGTACAGAATACGCAGACTAGCAGGGAGGTGCAGAATACGGAGGCTACATCTTCGGTGGTTCACCTCGCGCCCAAGTAACTCGTCTTTTTATCACACTAGGATGTCCAACAATTATTTTAGTTTTCTGGCAACATGTCCAGAAACTGTGATTTTAAAATGTAAGTGCGCTTGCATTGCAACAGAATTCAGTTATAGCAAAGTAAGACAAGTAAGATTAATTATGAGCTTGCCGGCGTTCCGCAGTCTAATTGTCCGCATGAAAAGGTGTTTTAGTTAAAAGGCAGCTTTCTGTATCTCGTCTTGAAGTGTCTTTGTGCACTTGCAATGGCTCGCACACAAGAATGTGAAGTCATTACAGGAAATGAAAGCAAGAACAAAAAAAAAACGCAAGCTTCAGGACATCCCATAATGTGATACCCGCTCTCCATCAGTACACCGATGTCCTCCGCTACAAATGTTTGAGTCAAAGTGGCGTGACTGCAGAAAAATTAGGAAATACCCGTTCAGTGCCAAGTGCTAATTGCTACACTCTAAAGACCAATTAGCCTGTATAGAAGTGCAAAGGAGTAAGGTGCCCCCTGTCACACTCCCTTCTAGGGGCAAGGTATGCTGCTCAAGCTGTGGGGTAGATTTCCATCGCAAAAAATGCAGAACACTCACGATTGGCATAGGAAACAAATTCCTTCTTCAAAACATGCGAAGTTCTAGCAGTTACGAAGACCTTAACGTTCGTTTCATTCAGCTCTATTTGCTAACCTCAACACCTCCGGTCCCGCGTTTAAGACGCTCCTCTCATTGTTAGCTGCGTGAAGTTACTATGTTTTACACTGGGAATGCGCCTCCGTTGGCAAGAGTAAGCATTCCGCATATTTAGTGATCGAAATCTACTCCAGGACTTGAACCATCATTCCCTGCCCTTAAATGGGAGTGCGCTAGAGTGCAGCTTACTCGCTTTTAAGTCTCATACAGGCTTATCTGTGTTGAGTGTACGGTCACTTTCACTTGCCTAAGTTTTCGAGCAGCCCTTAGTAGGTCTTAATTACTTTTCCAGTAAGATTTTAAATGTCGGAGCGAAATTTATTCAGAAGCAGTGCACGGACAGCACCTCAAGCAGCACCACGGCTGCAAAGTGAAGCTTCGTTCTCATCTCAGAGAGTATAGATATAATTCAGAGACGCAGATTACTCCAACAGCTAGTCGCATAAAAGCTCACGAGAAACTATGTTTTGCATCTTGAACCATCGCCCACGTCCACCGCAAGCATAAAACCATTCCCCAGTTAATGACCTCCATGCACTGTTTTCATAAACTCGCACTGTTAAAGAGAACATATAAAGTTACTTCACTTGCGTCCACATCTAAAATGAAAGCAAGAACAAAAAAGAGACACAAGCTCCAACACTTTTAATTTCCTCCCGAGGCAGAGATGTGACAATAGAGGAATCGCCCACTTCAAGGCCGCCCAATGTGAGTGCCTTGCGAGTTAGTGGCCCATGTTCTGAATCACGCTGTAGTAACAGGACGAAACATCACGTTACTCAACAGAGATTTATCTTTCACGTAAAAAAATGCGCCTCTCATATTAGGCGAAAAAACATTCTATTATAATTTCTGCACTTACATCTTCAATGGAATGTCCAAAACTACACAACTACGCCCTGACTTCGTTGAAACCTTTGCGCTTTCAAGGTATCATGAATGAGTGGAATTGATTGCCAGCAGTGATTATACTTCGTAATGAGTTTTAAGAGTTCATGAGTTGTATATTTTAACAATTCAATATATTTTCATGTGAATTTTTGCATCTCTTCTATCACTTGTGTTATGCCATGAAATCGTAAATATTTGAGTAATTAGCAATTATTCACATTTTTATGTTTGTTGCCCCTATTGTATGGCGTTATATAAAAGCGTTATGTGTCCTTTACCCTCTCTTTCTGGACCTCAGAGGTCCGCAAATTATGTAAAAGAAAACGAAAAGGCAGCCGTGGACAAAGTTTGCTATTCGCTCTGTCAATTTCATTGTCCCACAACAGTGCAGCACGATTCTGAACGATATGCAGTCCTCCAGGACCCTACCCTTATAACAACTGTCTATAGAGTTTCTACAAATTTCTTATAGAGTCGGTTGCCTTCCAATACATATTTCTTTTTGACTATTGAAAGTCTCTAGACTGCCTTTTGACAAAAGCCTTTTAAAGGTGTATGGCCATAAATCTATGGATTGCCAATAGACTGCCTGTAGTATTTGTAATGCCTATACACTAATCTATAATAAAGTATACAGATTTTATTGACAAAAGATTATGGACAGTCTATAGATTGTCTAAAGAAATTTTTGTACGGCCAGACACACGCATGTCGAGCGACCGCCCAAAGCACATTCTCGAAATCGATCATATTTAAAACAGCGCGAAGGATGGGACCCCAGGAAGGAGACAGCGCAAGCGCTGCTTTAAATATGAACGTTAATCAACAAGCCAAATTCCCTACAATCGTGTCGAAATCGATTGTTGCCTGGCCGACCAGGATGAGATTCTCACTGGCGTGATGGATGTGAACGCGAAACGCTACAACATAATACGCTACCGGCGACGAAGCCGACCTGGCTTACCTCGCACAAAGTTCAATATCGCAATATGGGGCTTCAATATGTAGTACCATATGCAGAACGCCTGATATGATGTAGGTATGGGATGATTTCTGGATGCCTTGCCACTTCTACTGGCACGCGAACAAGACATTCACTTGTGCTCATTTTGTAAACTTTCAGCATCGTCAGCTAAACAATTATTTTCACTAATTTTTTTTTACAATGCTGCCAGTTATCCGGTCAAGTCAGACGCCTCACGAGTTGAGCAACGGTAACGGAATCGGGAGATCTAATAGGTTTTACGAACCGGACACTCCACACTTTGCTTATTAGCCGACACTGTGAGGCACGTCATGTCGATGAAGTAATGAACTTGATTTACATAACCAGCTTTCAGAAGCACGACCATGGCTGGGAATCTTTCCACTCCGGTGGCCGATGTTGATAGCGGGCAGCGTCACCATGACCATAAAACACACTCACAGGGAGTCGCATCAAGCAAGGAGCCTCCACTGAGCTGAAGATTGCGTCAGTCAGCTTTGGTATCAGCGTAATTTGTTTCAGGATTTCTTGTTGCTTGCCTTAATAAATAGCCCGCTTTAGCATAAATATCTTGCGGTGTTTACCTGTTAAAGACAGAGACGATTACGATCTACCGCGACGCTCAACTAGAAAATGCACAAAAAGAACGAAATAAATACTAAAAGAGACACAGATAAGTCGAACTTTTTTGCAGTGATTATGCTTGCGAGAAATATATTAGTTCATTACGTAAAGAGGCCTTAACAAAACAAGGGCACTTTTCATCAGAAAGAATATCGCCTCCCAAAATAGCAGTTCTGATTAAAAGAACGGCTCCCGCCTTAAGCTTCAGTACCTAAACACTGTTTTTTTTTTATTAAACTTACCCTCTTTTACTTCGCACTTTTCGCATATTATAATAAATGGCGTGAGTAAGACGCGCTGTAAATGTAAAGGAGAGAAAACAGGAAAATAAATGAGGATTATGGCCGGAATTTTCCCAATGCGTGAAAAAAAAAAAACGAAACAGAAACGCGAACAGATAAAAAACCGGTACGGAGGCAGCCAAAAGCGGCTTCCCAGAACTACACGCGGCATGCCATCCGAGCAAGATGACTTCATTTCAGGAAGGCGACAACTCGGTTTTCCGGTAAGAATTCCTTCACCGAAGGTCTGCGGCAACGCGACAACCTTGATTTTTAACAAAAAAGAAGGGGTACGTGGAATTTCTTGGAGCTACATGGCTTCACCCTTGTATATCAAAAATGTGAATATGCTTGTAGTATAGAGAACCTGTGTAATGATTTTTGAACATTCAACGACCTTGTTTCACACAGGCTGACGCAACCCTCCCTTTCCCTCCTCTTTTCATTTTGTATGATGTGTGCGAGAATGGTAATCATACTCCGTTTCCCATATAAAATACAACATAACAGCGTACGGTGACCACCAAAACAACAGCACGAGTGCCGCACCTGCACTCACATGAGTCACTCAACAGTACAAAATAAAACGCGTTTCGCGCTTTCTTCCCTTGACACAAGTTCAAGTTTTCTTCATTTCACTGGACATAACGGTATCGTCAAAATTATGGTTTGAAAACAGGAAGCGCGCAGACGACGTTTAAGTTGTATCTTAGAGATGTTGAGAAGCAGACGCTCTTACGGGGGCAGCTGTAAACAAGCAAGGCATAACCGTCGACATGGAAGCGGCGACGTTCATCGCCGACCAATAAAAAAGGGCCTGCAAGACACGAGAAATGAAGAAATGAACCCACCGATCCTCGGCGTCTGTTCCAGGGAAACTTGCCGCAAGAAGCCTGAACCCACTGGGCACCGCTGGACAGGGGCACAGAGTAGAGACAGTCCCCGCAGCGCAGGCTGGGTGGCTGCAAAGTGCAGGGCCAGTTGAGACCCTTCTTGGAGCCCACGCCGGTTCCGAGCGGTTCGTCGACGTCTCCTTTGCCCCTGACGTCCTGCTCGCAACACTCCAACGGCAGCAAGCTAGGAGACAGCTTGCAGTGGCAACACAGCTCTTGGCCCCCGCGAACGGTGTGCGACTGCTGCTGTTGCAGCTCTGAGAAGCTGTTCTTTGGGGGCGAATGCTTCGGTACGGGCAGCAGCTTGGACCTAGCACCACGCAGCGCTTCGACGGAGCTATCGTCACTCTCGACCTCGAGGGCGTCGAACGATGAGGCCCTTCTGGTGCCCTGGTACGCGCCGTCGACATCATCTCCCCTCCGCGAGTCCGTGTCAGAGCTGAAGTCGCTGCTGCGGCGGTTCTGGTGGTACTTCCAGAAGTCCGCTATCTGGAGGCACTCGTCGCGGCCCTTCGGCCTTGCCGCCTGGTCGTGCCACTTGAATCCGCCGGACCAGATATTGCAGGGCGGTGGCGGGTCGCCCAGAGTGTTCGCTTTGCAGCCGGGTGAAGACGAGCCCGACGTCGAGGATGAAAGAGACTTCGGGAACAGGCCCTCGCGGGAGTGCTTGCGGGCTCCGGAGGTCACAACGACGCTGGCGTCCGAGAATGGAGACGAGGACAAGGGCGTGGACAGCGCGGGTGAGTGACCTTCCAGACTAGAAGAGCCGGGAGGCGTGGTGGAGCCAGACCATCGGGGAGACGTGGGCGTCGACCACGGAGAGAGTCGCGTCGAGTCGAACGAGCTGGCAGGCGAGGAAGGTGAGTCGTCTCGACCGCGACGCGCTCCGCCGCCGTGGCGCGGAATGGGCTCGCGGATGGTGAGAAAAGAGCGCAGTTCTTCGTCCTCCTCATCGGAGCTCAGTTGCTGAGGAGACGTCGAGAGCCTCTGAGACGGAATTTGAGACGTTGGCGCCGCGACGCGGATGGCGGGTCCTGCGAAGCGGTTCGCGCTATTGGCGGTGCACTGGGAAGAGAGCCTTGGACGCCGCCAGAAGGACTTCGCTTCGCCCGACGACGAGCTCGCAGCGCGTGACATGGCTCTTGTTACCACGGATTATCTTTTCTTTCGTTTCACTGAAGGTAGCCGAAAACTGCACTCCCGAAACAGTGCAGCAATAGGCAGGCCTACCAGTGCACCTGAGGTTTAGCTGTACCAAAAGGCTTAGAAGGAATGGTAATGAACTGCTGGTCGAGCGGCAGACGACTGCACCGCGATTTAGGGGCCTACAAAGAATTTCGTTCAGTCGCTTGCTTTGAATTCAACAGCTCCTTCATCGCCTATGTGTATTACAGTAAATGCGAAAGCAATGAAGGATCCTAAATAAGGATAAGTCTCGCTCGAATCCGAAGAAAGCGGATTTAGTCATCAAAGGCCGAATAACACGCCACCAGCGCGGGAAACACCGGTAGGTTTAAGTACTTGCTTCAATAATGCAGCAAATTCCCTCCGCCAAGGGAGTGCTAGAAGACCGGGTTCTGTTTCTCTTCCACAAACTCCGTGAAAGCTACTGGCTATAAGACAACGCAGAATAAGCAGTCTATAATAACCGCGCGCTTTATTAAAGGGTAAGTACGCTTTTTTCTCTGCTGTTCGCATCAACTCTCAGTATACATCAGGAGCGAAGTGCTGTTGGGTCGTACTGCCCTACACAGAAATGAGCGTTCACAAACAAGGACTTCCGCCTTTTGACAGAGGCGCGCCGTTGCGATGCTCCTCACGCCACGTCGCGCACAGTGAGGCACAGGCACTTCCGATGACGAATGTGACTCGGCACGCACCACAACACAGGATGTAAGCTTAGTTCCGCCTCGAGAACTAGCAGCGAACTCCAGCCACACTAACACGGCCACCTGCTTGACTCACAAGCGAAGCAAGTAAAACAAATCACGCAGGAAACTTGGCTTCAGCACGTGGTAGTTGTCACAAAGCTCGCGCAAACAATGCAGTCCCGCAGATGAACTGCTGTGAATGCCGAATCAACTTCGATTCACGGTCGTCAGGGCAGAAGCAGAGGCGAACAGGCGTCGCCAGGACGCGGAGCACGATAGACTACGCAGGCAAACTCGTGACGGTAACCGGTTCACGCCCTGTAAGATGAAGGACGACTTCGAGCTGACAAAGGAAGACTCGTTATGGCAGTCGTCGGGTTCTCCTGGATAACACGTGCTGTTTTGTCCCCGTAGGCAAATGTCAAGGCACGGGCCGCCAGTATCAATGCTCTTTATTGTAGCGGGAGATTACTACTCCCAGAAGAATGGCGATATAATTGAGACCAGCTGAAATGGCTCTTCCGGAGAAATCTCTCCTTGATGTCTGTCGACGACTGAAAGCAATTAAAATATTTCCAGCACAGACGAAGAGTCAGTGAGGAAGCACGCTGTAGGCCGGTTCGCCACAACAAAAAAGGTTACACACGGTGCAACTCGTGCCACAGGAGATGGATGTCACTGTGCAGCCACACGTTTTGAGAAATCCGGTCTTCCTTTCGCTGTCAGGCGCTGTCAGCGTTGGCAAGATTCAAAAGATTTCCGCGGGAACAACACCGCACACACTCGCGCACTCGTTCCCTCAAAACAATGTGACGCAGGATACACGAGGGCGCAGCTCGCAAGGGACAATCGCAGAAAAAAACAAGAGAATAAAACAGCGGAACAGAGGGCGCTCACAATTTTCTCACGAAGAGACGCCGACGCGGCCGGAGTTCGGCAGTAGCAGCAGCAGCAGCAACCACGGTGTCGACGAAGAGCACGACGACACCGGCGACCAGCACATCTGATCGGACACAACTGCTACGCGCCGGCCAACAAACCGATATGACCGTGGACGTTGTGGGGAAAGAAGCCACGGCGGCAGGGCTTCGGCGCTTCCAGAGAGGGTAGACGAGCAAGAGAGCGTCGGCAGCGGGGCTAGGTTGAGAGGGAGGAGGGGAAGAACACGGCTGCAGCGCACACGCGGTGCGTGAGACCAAGTAGAAGAGGATGGGAAAGAGAAAAGACGAAGCAACTGCGGCGCGGCGCGCGCGGTGAAAAAGTGATGCGCTGCACACTGAAGGGCAAGGGCGCCAAACAACAAGACAAAGTCGGGAGGGGAAAGAGTGATTGTAGATGGGCGAGCGCTGCACCAGTCGCCCGAGAAGAGAGGAGACGCCGGCAAACAGTGGCAAAGCAAAGGATAAAACGCGCGGCGCAGGATTCCGGATCGGCAAGGTGGTTGTCGCGGCGGCGGTGGCGTGCGCGCTCGCGCTGTGCGGGGAACCACCGGCGCAGGGCGATGTATTTTCCGCTTTGTTTTATGGGGCCGCTCCACGGCCAGCGTGGGATGGCAGCGCGGCGCGCGGGTTTGTCCGATGCTCGACAGATGGAGCCAGCCGGCTGAACTCAAGCTTGCTTTTTCCCACACGGGGTTTTTGCGCGCAAGTTTGACGACGGATGCCGTGACCTACTGCGCAACTAGCACGAACTCCGTCGCAGAGCGCAAGTTTTTAGGCCCTGTCTCCGCACGATACTTATTTGCTGCCTTTTACAAGCCATGCCTGCCGGTACTAACGCAAATGTCGCGTTTCCGACATCTTGCACATAATCTTAAACCACTGCTGAAATGTACCAGAGTTGATCCCGGATTTATCGAATGATCGCTTACATTGAACATTCAGGATACCCTCTTCAAAATATTGTGCACGAGTGCAGCACTACTGTTCACTAATATAGAACTTGCGTTCAGCAGAGCATTTGATATATCGAACGGTGCGCCGCAATCGTGCAAGTGGCGCTTTGTCTGACGGCACTCTTCGATCAGTTTTCGGGCGCAAAGGCGCGTGGCTGCGCGGTTTTAGGCACCTTCTGCCAGCGCTAGTGCTGTGAAACCGAGTGTCGAGATGTCTGCGGGGTGTTCCTGAGTTTGGCCTTTATTTATTCATTCATGTCTGTACATTGCGCCCTGAGGTTGTTACAGTGAGGAGATACTCTGCATATATATATATATATATATATATATATATATATATATATATATATATATATATATATATATATATATATATATATATATATATATAT